>VOQK01042273.1:0-10200 GCA_015052645.1 Benitochromis conjunctus | reverse complement strand
GTTATTATTATCTTCATCTGCCTCCTCCACCACTACACTCAGCTTCTCACCCTCCTCATCTCAAGCCTCACTACTGAACTGAAGTTAGCGTTATAACATACGTAATCCTATATGAACGTACTTAATTTAATCTCTATATTGTTGCAATTGGTTAACGGTAGCAGATCAGACATGCGACCCTCTCGTCTCTGGTTAAACAACAACAACATAACATCACAAGCTAACGTCATGCCAGCTAACATTACACTCTAGCGTCCAAAGACTTTAAACTGCTTTCCCTCTGATCAAAACTTTGATTACATTCTCAAATCACCAGTTTTTTTTGCCAAGTGTGAATCCGCCCACATAAGATCCACTTCAAACCGTTTCAGGAACAGCTATAAATGGCACCGAACAGGAGCTAACAGCAACACTTAATGACGGAAAATTACGGCTATTCTCAACAATTCATCTCAGTGTCACGGTCATTAATCAGAAATGAGCTACGTTGACTCATTGATAATGTAAGGGATAATGCACAGAGGTGCCAATATCAATATCGGGGTCCACTTGATCCAGTGACTACAGTCCACTAACCCATCTTGACACAAAATGCTGATAAGCATTCAAACTTTTGTAGGCCTTTATATCTTGTTCAATGTAATGTTCATAACATAGTGATATATATTTGTATGGCTTGATGTTGGGGAGAATGCCATGGTTACACATCACAGCATCAGTAAACACACTAAAAGGGGATAAGTTAACATCCGTCTTCAGCTCTGCAAAGTTTCTCCACAAAATGACCAAGATGCTTACCATGGAAGTGTTTTCCTTCTCCTCATAGAGTATATTCACCTGTTTGTTTACTCATAGTTGCTATAGTGTATCTCACCTACATAATGTGTCGTAGGTTTTTCACGACGTTTCAGGATTATTACGTGTCCAAAATGGCTAATAAGTTAGTGTCACTTGGTACGCGGGCACATGTCTGCAAAACCTCTATGTAAACATTCGTGTTTACTCTCATATCAGTGTACAACTCAACGTAGTGGTTAGTGATGCTCTTCTGAATAACCTGTAACATTTCCAGGTCGGGGAATCTACTCCAACATGCTGGGCTTTCTGGGTGGAGTGTCATGGGCCATGTTGGTAGCCAGGACCTGCCAGCTCTACCCCAACGCTGTGGCTGCCACACTTGTCCATAAGTTCTTCTTGGTTTTCTCTAAATGGTGAGATTCTGCAACTGATTGTTTTCCACTTTCTGGCAGCATCTCACAACCCAACTATATTTATTTATACTTTCATTACCTTCCCCCTGCAGGGAGTGGCCGAATCCTGTGCTTTTGAAACAGCCTGAGGATAGTAATTTAAATTTACCTGTGTGGGATCCGAGAGTGAGTATTACACCAGTGTTTTACCTTCTTATGGTATTGTTATGCCCTCTGATTTGCACATGTATTGCTGTGTAGACACTGGTAAAGCTATCTGGATGGAGATGTGATAAGTTTGTTGGTGTGTTTTTAAATTTGGCTCGACAGTTAGTGTTTAGGTACATTTCACATCTCTTATTTCATGTCTCCTCATCCCTATGTCGTCATGTGACCACGACATTGATTGGGTCCCACTCATGAGCTCCAGTGCTCTTAACTCTGCTCGGAGGAGGCCTCCCAGAGCAGTTTGGAGGAAGGAAGACTTCCCACATGGACGTCTTATCAGATAACACACCCCTACAATAGAAATGCATTAGAAACTGAATAGAGCAGAAATCCTTTTTTTCTGGGCGTCTCATTTATTTTGGAGACTGAGCCCTCCATACTGTTTCTAGGGCTAGTATACATACGGCAACCGTACCCTAAGTGGTAGGGCTGAGTGGGGCAATAGTGTGTGTGTACAAACTATTTCAGGACATATTGAGATTTTTTTTTCAAATGTAACTCTGTTCTAGCTTGTGTAGCATGTCAACCTCACAGAGCCATGGGGAGTTACTTAAACAGAAGAAGACATTGGAGCTATTAATAAACGACTTGGATCTGTGTAAAAAAAAATAAAAAAATAAAGAACTTAAGCAGACTTTCTCAGATTTGAAAAAATCATTTCTTCTAAACATTTGTTTTCCTGTGATAGTAAAGTATTTTGGGCTGGTTTTTAATGAACAGTATTTGGTGTTTTGGTGGCTTTTAAATGAATGTGCCTCCTAATTTTAAATTTTTTGTATGTGAAAAATTCCTTGTTTTTGAATGCAAAATGACTGTAGGTGATCGCGTCCTTACACCAGGGGGTGCTGCAGAGTTGATGAGAAAGGGTTATTGAGCCTGTTCTTAGTCAGAGCAGGGGGGCAGCTCTTATCATTCAGTCTTTTCCTTTTCCAGCTCTTTCATATGTTTGTTTTTATAACTCTGCTTATAAATCTCTTTTCAAACTAAATGCTTTTTGCCTTAATTTAAAACACTCAAGCTCTTTGTAACTACTGTCATGTTTATTGTGTCCCTTCAGCAATAAACACTTTTTAATTGCATAATGGTGTCCTTTCCGTTCAGTCACTTGGCGACTGCTGAGCTGTAGGCTGAAAGTACCGTTTCGATTTTATTCATGCCACATGTTTGTTTTGCTCTGAGACATTCATCACAGTCTGTGAACTGTTAAAAGCAGAAACTGTTTATTTCCTGCTGGTAAGTTGGCATTCGGCCAGAGGTCCTCCCCCCTCTTTTAAACACAGAAAAGCAAGTATCCAGTGTAAAACCAATCATATGCACTTTTGTGACAGGATAAATCCAGATTTGGTGATGCTCATCATGCAGCTGGTATTAAGGCTCATTGTGCACATAATATTTCAAGTGTTTTGTAATGCTGGCAAACATGAATAGCTCTCATTTAGGAGATGATGTTAAAGATTAATTGTAGTTCATAGATAAGAAGGAACACATGCCTCTTTTTTGAGAAATGGTTTCTTTTAATTCCTCCATCCTCACAGTGCCTGAGGGGAAAAATGCAAATGAGGGAAATTTAAAGCAAGCAGAGTGAATTGGGATGTACTGTGTGGGTGGGTGGGATGTGTGTACCTTCTAGCTTTATGTTGCTTTTGTGTGTGTGGGTTGTGGTGAAATTGATCTTCTCATTCAGCTCGGTGGGTGGAGTGCACTGACGCAACAGCTCCCTGATCTGCAGTGAACACAACACGAGTCCCCTGTGCTGCGTTTTCTTTCATTAATTGACCTTTTTAAATTCTAGGTGAACCCAGCCGACAGATACCACCTGATGCCCATCATCACACCTGCCTATCCCCAGCAGAACTCCACGTACAACGTCTCCACGTCTACACGTACCATCATGAGTGAGGAGTTCAAATACGGTAAAGAGTGAATCGGCACCGTAACACCGTGAAGTCACTTCATCAATGTTTTCCAATTTACACTGAGGGCTGAATCACCAAATCCGTCTTTGTTCTGTCATGAACAGGTCTCAGCGTCACAGATGAGATTCTTCAGGGCAAAGCGGAGTGGTCCAAACTGTTTGAGCCACCCAACTTTTTCCAAAAATACAAGTGAGTGCTTTTGGAATAGCCTGAGAATAGTAATTTAAATGTACCTGTGTGGGGACTCCCCCTCCCTCGTTATGCTTGTTGCTTGTTCTACAAAGGAGCTTTTTTTTTCTCATTATATTTTTTTAATTTGCCAAGTACATATTTAAAAAAACAAATATTATTTATACAGTTGAAAACTCACTGGTGCAACTTGATTTACCCCCACTTTATCACCTTATTGTTTCTATGGTGTGGGCAAATTTGACTCATTCTGTGGTCAGTTTGGTTGACTCACTTTGTTTATGAATGTTCCTCCCACACGCAGTTTCTGCTAGCTTTCTGTTGGTGTTGCTCCATTACTGGAGCTACAGTGGTCACCTGAGCAGTGCGTGGGGCTGTCGATGCCCAAAAAACGCGGATTTTGCTCCTTAGTGTGGTATTTATACTGAGGATTGGTACAAGATCATTAAGACTTCACGGTAGTGCATCAGCAGACCAGCACCAGTCTCTGTGAAAGTCTGAGGTCTTTCAGGACCTCTGTATTCATTATTTACATAACTTCCATCCATCCTCTTATCCTTTTTAGGGCCGCGCGGGGGGGAGCCTATCCCAGCTGTCTCGGGGCGAGAGGCAGGGTTCACCCTGAACATAACTTGTCTAACTTCATTTCATTTATTTTCTTGTGGCAGACATTACATTGTTCTCACTGCCAGTGCATCCACAGAAGAAAACCACTTGGAATGGTGAGTGTCAAAGATCAGGAGCTCTAAATCTGTAAATCACCATCAGCCATCATTGCCTTTGAAGTTAATTGGTGCATTTGAGCCTGTCAGTTTGCATGACAGTTTAGTTTTACTTCTCGTGTGTGTGTGTGAGAGAATTTCATCTGTATTTAAAGTCATGGTACAGGATCATCTATGTCAAGTGTGTATGAAAAAGATGAATGTAGCTTCGGTGTCTGTAACTTCAGAGCACGCAGGTGTCAGAGTGTAGATGTGTGCATGCTGTGTAGGTTATCTGTGAAGAAGTGACGGGAATCTGTGGCTTTGTAGGTTGAATTTAATGTGGATCTCATGATAATATTATAATAGTAATTTAATGAATCAGATGAATATAGATTAAAAATCACCTCAGTTGGTGAGTTATCACTTAACTGTGACCATCATTGATCGATGACATCATTGCCTGTCAGCGCAGCCTTGTGGTGTTCCCTCCCTGACTACGTCCGAATGTTTTTCCCCCAGGATTGGCCTGGTGGAGTCAAAGATCCGTGTTCTGGTGGGAAACCTGGAGAGGAACGAGTACATCACCCTGGCTCATGTAAACCCCCAGTCATTCCCGGGGTCCAAAGAGAACCGGAACGAGTGAGTCCAGCGTCATCCACAGAAGCTCAACCAGAACATCGAAACAAACGCATATTCTAAGGGAGCGTGCTCTTTTTGTGTTTCTGCAACAGGAACGACTTTGTGTCAATGTGGTTTATTGGGATCATCTTTAAGAAGGTGGAGAATGCAGAGAGTGTGAACATAGACTTGACATATGACATCCAGTCTTTCACAGACACTGGTAGGTCCGCCTCACTCTGCGTTTGAAGTGAGTGGAAGGAAAAATTGCTGCTAAACCTTTTCAAACATTCTAGAAAAAAGGACAATGGCTTGGTTTTGTTTGTTTGTTTTTTTCCAGCAATAACATATGCTCTACTTTAGTGTATATAACAGGGAAAACAGGTGAGTTTATAAATGAACCGAATGGAAATGCTGCAGAAATCCCTGTCCAAATATTTTAGCTCCTTTTTCTAAAAGTTTAGTTCAGATGTTTGTTGTTGTTATTTTTTTAAAGGGATCCTATGAGATGTCTCTCCATAATCAGATTTGTACCTAGTCTTTATAGTCTTTGCTATGTTTGCAGTTTGCGAAAGCTGAAGAGGGTAATGGTACCGAAGCTAATGCAAAAAAAAAAAAAAATGTTTACTGCCTCATCATATCTTACGACAGTCCTTCCCAACAGAACATAACCACACTCTATCCACACATCGACCAAAAAACAAATTGTTTTATTTCCAGAACACAAAAGTAGATTTTTTTTTTGTTTGTTTTACACTAGACTTTTGAGTCCTACTACTCAGATTCACACCAGCATCACACAGTGTGATGAATCATTCGGGGCGGATGTGTAAATTACAGCTCTGAATTGTAAAGTTTCTGTATGAGTCAAACAAATCTGGTGGCTTTTAAAAGCGTATTCAGTGAGTTCAGTTCTTAACTGAAAATGCGCTGGCTGATGGCAAAGTAAAGTGGGGGAAACGTTTTTGTTTTTTATGTATATTAAAAATGTTTGGGTATTTTAAAGCTAGTTTTTGCCACTTTAACAACCAAATATTTAATGCGATTTATGGTGTTATGAAGGTTCTGTGCTTGTGTGTGTCTGCTGCTGTAGTTACATTTAATGTAAATTGAGTTTTAACATTAAAAAAAGGACACAAACATACTACAGATACCTGTTTTTTGTTTTTGTTTTTTAAATCCAGATTCATGGCAAAATTCTGTACAGGCAGGTTTGGTTAAAGTCCAGATTATAGCCACATCTCAGGTGTTCAAGTTTCACTGAGTCAAACTAGCAGAAATGACCGAGGTCATTCGTATGATTTTATAGATTTAACATTTAACATACACTTACAGAGGTTGTCTTTCATTGTGCACATCAGTATACAGACAAGCCAACAACATCAACATGCTGAAGGAAGGGATGAAGATTGAAGCAACACATGTGAAGAAGAAACAGCTCCATCAGTACCTGCCTCCTGAAGTGCTGCAGAAGAAAAAGAGAGTAAGATGTTATTTTGCAAGTTTTTCTGTGATGCTTGTGCCTTGTTTTTTTTTAGGTTTGTTCTCCTCCTTTAACAAATCTGTCCTCTCCCTCTCGCAGAGCATAGCAGAGTTGAACCGTAGTTCTAATGGTGGGAGCTCTAAGCGGCTCTCCCTCGACAGCAGTCACCTGGACAGCTCCAGAGACACAGACTCAGGGACTCCCTTTAACTCCCCGCCCAGCAAACCCTACAAGCCTGCATCTGACACAGACGACAGGTATGGTGCACTACTTGTGTGTAATTTTTACTGCTAGTGTTGTCGTCCTTTGTTTTTCTAATCCCCTTTACCTCATAAATACAATTGTGTCTTCAAATTGTTGTGATGTTTTCTGCTCTTTATTTTGCAGCGTCAGTCCTCCTAAGCAGCTTTTTGTGGAGGGTTCTCCAGCACCCGTTGCAGCTGCTCCTCCTGCTCCTGTTGCTGCTGCTCCTGTTGCTGCTGCTGCTGCTGCTGTTGCTGCTCCTGCTCCTGCTAAAGACCAGGGCATGTCCATCCCTGTTATTGGTTCCAGTGAGTTAAAATAAGATCACACAGGGACTGTGTATAATGCATGTTTTACTTTCCTTTCTAACAGAAATGTCTATTTAAACTGCAATACTTTAAGGAAATGCAGAAAGTATTACCGTGTACTTGTTAAGTTGGTCTCTAACTTGTCCTGTTTTGATTTCCTAACTCCATCACCTCCTCATCCTGAAGAACCTCCTCTTAAAGCAAAACCTCCTTCCCCACCAGCCAGCAGCTCCATCACCGGCAGCGTGAAGCCTACCGCCACCAGCAGCCCCAAAGAGGAGCCCAACGGCCTGGAGGACTCTGTCAACGGAGCTCCTTCCAAGAGACCACACTCGCCCACACAAGAGGACCCGGCCAAGAGGCCCAAAAACACAGACGTAAGCGTTTTGAACAACTTATTTACATATTTAAAGAGACCAGATACTGACACTGTTGTTTTGCTGCTGCAGGTGGTGTCAAATGATGACGCTACATTCAAAGAACCATATCCTCCCTCGTCTGACCCCCAAACACATGGAGAAGCGTCCAGCATTGTAGGTGTTACTGCCCCTGTGTCTGCCTCGGTTAACTGTTAATGATACAGGATTTTCTCAGTAATGTAAAGCAATAAAAAAAATTCTAATTTTCTCTTCGTTAGACTCTCGCTGGATCAAAGGCAAAGCCCATTCCAACCATCGATACCTCAAGAACACAAGCAAGTTCTTTATTTTCACCCACTTGTTAAATCGCTTATTTAAAGACTTGAGGTGATTTCTAATGCTCCTGTTTTTCTTCCTCCCTCAGAGACTTCCCAGCATGGAGCTGCCAGATGCCTCGTCGCCTCTCCCCGCCAGTAACAGCTGTCGTGTTGTGAAAAATTCCATTAAACTGGCCCTCAACCGCCACAAGTGAGTTTCATCAGTTATAGGTATATATATGGTATATATCGGTTTTATTCCCCATCACATTTAGTAGTTGAAAGTGCTGCTTTCACTGATGTGTTTCTGGTGCTGCTTGTTTTTCAATGTGTCTGTGTAGTATCACGCCTCCCAAGCCGCCCGTGTTTGAGGACACCCTCACCACAGACGCTCCTGCTGCCAGCGAGGAAAAGGGCATGTCCATTCCTGTGATTGGCTCAAGTGAGTATCTGTTTCAGCAGCTTCTTTTTTCTTTTTCTTTTTTAAGAATAGCAGCAAATATTTGACATTTTCTCCAAGGGCCTGTTTTCCATATGGAAAACCTTTCAGCCTCACCACTTTTAAATAAACCAGTAGCAAAGTCACTGCTGTCAGTTATCAGGGACTGTATTTGCACTAAAAATATAAATCGGTTAACATCCCACTCTTCTCGTTTGCTTTAAAAGGACAAGAGATTAATCACCGTGTGATCTGGTCATTTACAGGTCGGCAGAACAATCCGAAACCTGTTTGAAAAACACTTTCTTGGCTTACTGCTGCTTGTGGAATATCAAGGAATTAATAGTCATATATCATCAATTGAACCAAATCATTAAATCAAGCTTCTGTAATCTATTTCTCTGCTTTAATTTTTTTTAAGAGCTTAATAACCCAGATAAGCGTTATCAGGTTTAGCAATCCTGGTTCTTGGATCAAAGATATCGCTGCTTTAAAAAGATCGACAACTTTTTTTTTTTTAATCAGATAAAATATTAGGTTAGGCAACTTGAACCAATTCTTTTATTTTCCAGGCCACAGTAGCATTGGATTACAGATTTGTGGACAAACTACTAAAGAACCGGCATGTAATGGCTGGAGCAAACGCAATAACAAACCACAAAACCACGCAGGACAGCACAGCGTTTGTTTTATATGGTCCATCACCTCAGCCTACATTACCAGCAGCTGTCCTAGAATTAATTGTAACCTCCAGACAGCTTTTTTTTGTGAAAGGTGTTGAATGATCTTGCACTCATTTGTGAGTGAACCACATGAGCCCAGTTCAGATATTTTTCCATCGCACTGCTCAGCTGACGCGTCAGAGCTGCAAATCGCAACCCACACTCGTGCATCTGTAGTGCTGCTCACTACAGGTGTTCTTCTAGCAACCTGCTCTGTTTGATTTGCCCCACTAAGCACACCACATTTTCCATATCATTTCAAAGTAAAAGCAGAGGTTTGTTTTGCTTTCCTTTACGATGTTGAGGTGGTCAAGTAAGATTTTAATCTATTAGGGGGTGTGTGTGTGTGTGTGTGTGTGTGTGTGTGTGTGTGTGTGTGTGTGTGTGTGTGTAAGAAAGTTGTATTTTTTAATTTTATCTTATTAATGAATGTGTAAATGTAATGCATGACTTCTACATTAGTATGTTAGAAAACGTGGCAATAAGAAGAAACTTGGCAGGAGTTCAGCTGATTATATTCTTAGCATGTGCTACGCTAAGATATAATGCTAAGGCTAGTGGAAAAACTCACCATTTCTGTCCCCATCTTTCTCTCTGTAGAACATGTGACATCCAAACATGTGGTGCCTCCCATCGGCAGCTCCATCCCCACGCTAGTGAGCAGAGTAGCCGACCCTCTGAACGGAGCGGCCTCCAAGAGACCCCACTCCCCATCGTCGGAGGAACAGGCCAAAAGGCTGAAAGAAACAGAAAAGGCCAGAATCCATATAGCTTGAACTGCCGACAAAGACTGGATTCACACAGATAACCGAGGTGAGGGGCTTTACAGTCAAGTCAAACACAGAGGACGTGACTTCACACAGGGACAGGCAGCGGCGTTCAGGTCAGTCAGTCTGAAGCGTGAAGCAGCAGCACAGACACCTCACCTCAGACCTCGAGATTACAGACTTGTCAGTGGATAGGGGATTCGGCCATTGCTGTCACACACTCACAGCCAGAGGGGGAGTTTAACCCCCCTCCCGCAGTCTCGGAGATATGACATGAGAACTAAAGCAGCAGGTTTTTGTTTCTTTTTCGTTTTTCCTTCTTAACTCTCTCTGTTTAGAAATCTACACATTACAAGAGGAAAACATGCTGTTCTTCTACTTCATTGTCTCCTTTTTCCAGTTGACTTTCAAAAAAAGGAAAAGAGAAAAAAAAGGCCCTGATCATTTATCAGCACTTGCTACACACATTTCTGGTGTACGCTGATTTTCTTTTACTCCTTCATTTTCTTTTGTCCTCAACAGAAACCTGTACAGTAAATGTTGATGTACATAACTTTTTTTGTCTTAAAAAGGAGCAAAAGATCACAGTTAAAACTTTTGACCATTCTATTGTAGTTTTATCTAAAATTTGAAAAAAGTATATAAAAAAAAAAAATTGTAATTTTTCTTTGTTTTCTCTACTGCTTGTCCAAAAACAAACTGTCCCCTGCCCTGGAT
>VOQK01042272.1:2057-23012 GCA_015052645.1 Benitochromis conjunctus | reverse complement strand
TATATATATAAAATTAGAGGCTACATACCCTGTGATGTCATAGTAAAATCAACGGCCTCTGGTACTCAGGTTTCTCATAATGTGTCTAGTTTGGTGTTTATTGACTTTAACATTTCCCCAGAGGCTTTGTAAAAGTATAATCCTCCCACAGGGACTTTAAATGTGTCCAAGGATATTTGTGATGTGTTTGAGGTGAAAACACTTGATGTGAATTTCCTGAAAGGTCAGCCTCTAACATCACCGTACTCATGCTCTCTAATGTACTGTTAAGATTTAAATTGAGTTTATTTTAAATTCATTATGGTTCAAATGTGTTTTTAGTCTTTAAACTGAATTTCTAAAAATAGCCATTCTCTGGGGGTTTTTTTATAGTGAGTGTTACACGTAATTATACTGATCGGGTCATTTCCAAATAATAGGACGACATGTTTAGTGATTCTATGCTATCTCTATGACGTTATAGCAAATTTTAAAAGCAGCTTTTCTTTAACTCTTTAGTTTAAGACAGGAAGTGTGATATAATTATAATACAACAGGCCTCTGGTGCTCTTCTTACGTACAGTGGATCTATTTTACTGTTTATTGCTGTAATTTTCACCCAAAGAGGCCTTTTGAAAATGTTATATGATAATATGCCCACAGGGACTGTGAATGCATCAATATAAAGCATTTACATGCACCCAGAGGTCATCTTGTGTCACAATACTCATGTTCTCTGCTCTGTTATTTAGACTCCAGCTAATGTGGGTTTATTCCTTTAAGTTAAATTCCTACAGGGACTTAAATTATGTATATATTACCAGTGATCATGCGGATCGGTTTATTTATAACAAAAGGGATGTCATGTTGTACTCTAACATTGAAATCCCTGCAGTGCTGTGCAGAGGTTTGGTGTATCTGTGCTGCTGTTAAGTGATTTTTATGGTGAATTAATTAAACTGAAAGGTGTTTGTTACCCGTAACTAATTAATTGGCTGTTGACGTCAGAGTTTATTCTGCTAAATAATGTTTTAATAATAATTCTATAATATTTCCTAAACAGCAGTTTATCTGTAATAGTCCACATGATTTATTATCTGTGTAGTTAAAACTAAATGCTCAGTATGTTCTCACATTTATGTTTGAATTAAAAAATATCAGACTTTGAAAACACATCAAAGTCCTGCATTAAATAAATGTAAGTCTACGAAGATAAAATATAAAAGATAAGACGTAAAAGTTTGATTTATTATGCGTAGCGCTTTGTAAGGTCACAGATTAATGCTGTAGAAAAAAAAGTGCTTTACAAATTTTGTTTCATTTTGTTGTGAAATGTGAGATAATTACAGTCATTTAAATAAAACCACAGTCGAGGTTTTTAAGAGGGAAATCTGTCATTGTTGACGACAGGCCCCAGTCAGAACAATGTGCTGGTTTTTATGAGTTTATTGTGTAAAAAATATCACATATCACCATAAACTAATGTTTGAAATGTGGGCTCCTGCTGAAAATAATGAACATTTTTTAATGTAAAGTAAAAATATCTGAATTTAATTGACAAAAAAAAGTAAAAATGTAAGACACAAGAAATGCTTCCACACTCTGATTCAAATATTGATTATTGAATGTTTTTGGTTATTTTTAGAGAGGAGTTCAGGGAGGTTTGTGTTCCTGTAGAGGAAGTTTCACTTTTCTTTCTTTAAGCTCCTGCGATGTCGTCACAGAGAGCCATCTCTGATCTATAATTGCTCCACAGTCATGTCATGAATGTGGTTTACTGCTCGATTATCTGTCGCTTTTAGAGTACAGGGAGGTTTGTGGTTCTCTGAAGGACGTTAACAGACTTTTTAAATAAGAGTTTGTTCAAGGTCAGAAAATGTTGAAAAGTAATTAAATTCCACTTTTAGCACGCTAAAAGTCAAATACAAAGATTTTGGTTTAGTCAGTGAATTCCACAAAAACGATTGCTGTTTTAGTGTCAGTCTACTAAGTGATTAATCCAGTAATCATTAATGCTTTAGCATCCTGGTTGTTTTATGGATGCATAATTAGATTATGAACCTGGCAGGTGCAGTGGGGGGGCAGCTGGGGCCCCTCAGCGATCTCACTCACAGCACAGATTAATTTATCTCCATTTAAAGAAAGTAACTGTTTTTTCTGTGGTTTTGATTGATCTGCTGTTTTAATAATTATAAAGAATTTAAAAACCAGGCGAATATTTAAAGTGTATATTCTCTTATCTCCTGTTTTTTACTTTGAAGTTTATGAGCTTTAAAGCACAAAATGTTTCTGCTTTCATAATCCTGTAATATTTGAAATCAACTGGTCGCAGCAGATGGCCGCCCCTCCCTGAGCCTGGTTCTGCCGGAGGTTTCTTCCTGTTAAAAGGGAGTTTCTCCTTCCCGCTGTTGCCAAAGTGCTTGCTCATAGGGGGTCATATGATTGTTGGGTTTTTCACTGTATGTATTATTGTAGGGTCTACCTTACAATGTAAAGCGCCTTGAGGTGACTGTTGTTGGGATTTGGCGCTAATAAAATTGAATTGAATTGAAATTACAGCTACTACAAATGTACATTTTTTTTAACTGCTGAGCACAGAGATTGTTTGATTGCATTTATCCTGTTTGTCCATTTCATTCATTTAATGGATCACTTTCTTTTTGTTTCTCAGTAAACTATAAATACAAAGAGTGTCTTTACTTTAATTTAAATGAGTTAATAAGGTACGTTTACTTACCTTAGCTATGCTTTTTGTCTGCTTACTGAGGAGCCGCCTGTAGTTGTGCACACGTGCTTCATTTACTAATCTGTACTTTTCTCAAAGCATACACTGCCTGCTAGGCAAATGCAAAGGATGTGAATGTTTATTTGCCAGCGTTGTGAAATGGACAAACTCATTAACACAATTACAGTGAGTGAAATAAATTAATATTTCTCTTTTGCAATTTTGGAAAAACATAATTTAGTAACAGTTGACTTTCCCTTCAAATGTGTTTCCTATTGCAGTTTAATTACATATAGATACGTAAGAAACAGGGTGGGTTAAAAACATACAAAGATATTTTAACAAACTTTAATAAACTACGAGCAACTACTTTTATTTTTTATAAAAAACAGAATAAGCTAGGACCTGTTTTTTTCTTTGTTTTTTTAACTGAACTGTATTCATAGCAGGGCAGAAAATGCTTTTAAGCCTAAATAAAATCATTATGACCTGAAATAAAGGATAATTACAGGTCCCACATTGTAACACGTATAATTTTGCCCCTGACACAGGCGGTCAAGTTTTGCTGTTAAATGAAAGTAACTGTGCACTTTATCAGCCAACGCTCTGATTGGCTGAATTCAACCTGAGACCACGGTCTGGTGAGCATGGCTGTCTCTGTTTGAGGGTAACAGATTACTAATCACTTATATGTTTGTATTTTATTACAGCTTCTAAATGTTTTCAACACATCACAAATGATAACCAATGTTACGTCACTGTCGTTGCAAAAACTAGTCGTTACTAGTTAAAGTTTGTACCGGACCTCTGTTTGCAATACTTTTAAGTGGCGTGTATATTTACACTCTTAGAATTTGTTGTGCAAAAGAACAAGAATGTAAAAACAAAATGCAAAGATGTGTTTGGGCTCTTTACCAGGAAAAGGTCGATATTCAAGCGTAGCAGCCTGTCAATGGCAAAATCTGCAGCTCCTCTCATGTCCACTTGAGGCTGACTCCAAAAAAGCCAGTTTAATTTAATTTTGCATGACATAAAAACAAACAAACAAAAAAACACCATTCATTTTTGTTAAGGCTAAAAATTTGTAGCTGTTTTCATCTAAAGGTGTGTAGATTTTTATTGTACTGTATATGTACAGTATATGTACTGTACATATTTATTGTACATATATGTGTATATGTATATGTGGTGATATATAAATAAAACTGAGTAAAGTTGAATTGAACTGTAGTTGCTGGCTGTTTCAGAGTCCTAATATTCACTAATCTCTGTCTCTGAACTCAACTGTAACTCCGTTTGTGCTGCTGTAGAATTTTAATGGAACTGGGTGACAAATAATATGCTTAGGTGTGTGAAGTCCAGGCCTCCAGTAAGCTTTGCTTCAGTTTTGTTAAGTAATTCTAAATGTATTAGTTTGTTATTTTATTTAGCACTTATTAGCAGGTATGTGTCTGTGGGTTCGTGCCAACACTAGCTTGCTAGTGCTAGCGGACTACTTATCACTCCACCCCTCTTGTCCAAATATGAGCCTATCAGAGTGCAGAACTGCGTGGCACACGCACAGCTGACTGCGTACAGCCATGTGTGGCCATCTTTAATATACAGTCTGTGCATTACTTTAAAACTGTATTTTGATAAATATGAACTTGTCCTACAGACACCGACCTCCGCCACAGCCACTTGTACAACAGTAATGAAGTAAGAGATAAACAATTAGATGGCAGAAAAATAAATAAATAAAAGTTTAATAAATAAATACATTAAAAAAGATTTATAAGACTTATATAACTCACAGTATAATTACAGGATGGTCTAAGCAATGAAGTACCAGAATCTTTTTGTGATTTTACACATTTACTTCAATAAATTCCGATAAATAATGACAATAAAGGGCTATTCTATTCTTCTGTTCTATAACTGAAGTCCAAAGGGACTCGCTGACAGGCTGCTTTCATTTACCATGGCAGTAACCCTCACTTTGGAAGAAGAGGCAGTGAGGGGTGGGGAAATTCTCATGTTTAAATTCAAGGACTCTTCGTTATCCACCTTCAAGAAAAATTTAACTGGTTTGTAAAGCTGGGAGACTGTACATGTGCGTGTTTGTTTGAGAGAGGAAAATGGGGCTAAACAGATTAAATTTATTTCTGATTAAAACCACAATCTGGAACATTTAAATGATCCAAACACAAACCTGTGAAGACCTTTCGTGTCATGGGGAAGTTTGGCGGATATGCTGGGTTTCACAGACAGAGTTTGTAGTTTAGATTTTATTCCTGCTGTGTTTAACCTGTTCTTCTCAATAACCTCGATGGCACAGTGAACAGAATAAACAACTACAGGTCCATGTGGAACCAGTTCTGCCTTTTACCTGCAGTCTGGTTTGATGTATGAAATAAAAAGACGGAAACACGATAAACAGACTGCACACAAAGAAGTCATATCTGCTCGCAGACGCACATTTGCTTCTTTCTTTCCTTTCAAAGACTCCATCTTCTGATTTACATCAGTCTGAAGCTGCTTAACTCGACTCTATAGAGATTAATGGCATCGGTCTCTGAGGGTGAGCGAACTCATGTCTGATCATTAAAAATAAATCTTCCTTCGAATCATGAATCTGTTTCTCTGTGAAGAAGTGCCCCTGACCTCAGTGAGATCTCTGAATAAGAAGCAATAAATTAAAAAAATGAGTTAATTTTCACCTAATTCAACAAGCTAATAAACAACCATCAGTTTAATCTGTGCTAGATGTGAGCTGCAAGGTTAAAACTCAACTGCAAAGGAAATTTCATCATTTTACTCGATTATCTCATCAAATTAAGCATCTTTTCATAACCAAATATGACAAGCACACCTCTGATTCTCACCTCTGTTTTAAATTTAGATACAAAAGACACCCTGGTGAGGTTTTCTAGAGGAGATCAGAGTTTGTGTTACGATATGAGCCATTATCGTCACAGTAGAAGTTATAGACACATAGTTCAGACCGTTAAATGATAAAGATGTCCACTCTTGACGTGAAATGACCAATCCATCCACCCCGACCTCCTTTAACCTTTAACCCGACTTCTTTCTGTTCTTCATGGGCCGATGTGGGCACAAGCTGAGGAGCATCCTACTTATCAGCAAACATCTGAAGAAACAACTTCCTCCAAACATTTCAGCGATGTTGTGCCAACAAAACCTTTCCTGGTTGTTTATATCAGTAATCCAGAGGACGGAAGGACATCGGCTATATACGCACTAATAAAATGTTATTTTAAAACCATCTCCTTCAGACTTTTTTAGCGCTAAAAAAAAACAGAAAAATAAACTGAAATCACATGACATGACCATTACTGTACACCGGAGCTCCTGAGCCAGTAGGCAGTATTAGCATGCTAAACAGCAAAACAGCTGGAAAGACCAACACTGTGGTTTCTTTTAACTGACTTGTTACTCATTGTCTCTTCCATCCTTCTACCTTTGACTTGGAAATCTGTATCTTACATTAATTAGTCTGGCTTTGTTAAAGGCAACCATGACAGTGAAAAGGATAAAAACTGCAGTACCTCTAATGGCCACTCGGGACAGGTTTTAAAAATGAGTCAGACCCATAAACGCTCATGTTAAAACTTTACACGTTTACAGCCTGATGCAAAAACATTTTGGCTCGTATAGAGCGTTTTCCCCCTTCATGAGCAGGGTGATTATTGTTATTTTATCTTGTTTTTCTAGAACTGATCTGCTTGAATAATTGAGTTGGGTTGTGGACACATTGATTAAAAGGTGTCCCAGCACAGGTGGGAGTCTGTTAGACCTCGTCCACCTTTCATTTTGAGTGCTTTTGGGACGTTTTTAATGAAATTACCTGAGTAATGTCATCACTTGCTGTGTGGTGCATACTATCCCAGACGTTTGTGTCTCAGGTTTTGTGTTATTACTCTAAGAACTAATTAGCCGGTATTTGTGTGTGTGTATTACAAATGAAGCTTGTTTCGGCCGAGCTCTTATTCACATGGGTCACCGCAGCCAATGGAGCTATGTGTTTGATTTGGCAGATTTTTACACCAGGTGCCCTTTTGTACCCGATATCCAACCCACTGTGGGATTTGTGCCTGCTGCAGGGATCTTTGTCATGTTGGGTGACTGTGTTACCCGCTACACCAGAGCCACTGGCTCTGAAGAAAGCAACGTGGCAGCAGCCAAAATGCTAATGATGTACAGCAAGTACATCAATGACAAGTACCGCTACTTTGTTGCCTTGGTGGTACGTTTTGGGTCATTGTCATGCTGGAAGATCCATCCACGACCCATCTTCATTGTTCTGGCTGAGGGAAGGAGGTTCTCATCCAAGATTTTACTGTACATGGCTCTGGTCATTGGCCCCTCAATGCGGTGAAGTCGTCCTGTCCCCTTAGCAGAAAAACAGCCCCAAAGCATAATGTTTCCACCTTTGTACTTGGCTATGGGGATGGTATAGCCTCATACTCAGCAGTTACCTTCCTGCAAACATGGCGGGTTGAATCGATGCCAAAGAGCCCAGTATTGGTTACATCTGACCACAGTTGTCACCTTCTGACAAAGCTTCTTGCTGACAGTCTTGAAGCCCAATCACAGCCTTGTGGAGGTCTACAATGACATGTCTCGCTGTGTGTGGAACAGATCGTCCAAGGGGGATTTGAGGGATGCGTAGACATCTTTGGGCCTCTGCCATGTTGGTTTATGGGACCATATTTGAATGAGATGATGGCGTTTATCAGGCTGCATTATAAACTGTGTAGGTGCAGTCATGAAGAAGAAAGGTGCAAACAAACAAAATACTAGAATTTCATTTTTACAACCCACTGATTCACATTTCTTTCCTCCTTGTTTAGAAAATATTATTTCTGTTTTATTTCTCAGTTTTTCTCCAGACCTGGTCCCCCAGAGCCGCTCTGAGCCAAACCACCTGTGGCGTCGACTCATGTCTCTGACCGAGGCTAGAGGTGGGGGGGTGGGGTGGAGGAGACACTTAACTACAACCTCTATTTGTATGAATCCCTCTCCCCCTTCCCCCTTTACATTTCCTGCCTCATCGTGTCCTTTTATTCCCCTCTGCAGACTCCAGGTTCTCTGCCTTCCTCTCTGTCCGTCTCCCCTCAGTTTAATCCTCGGCTCTCCGGAGGAGCATTAGGGCAAGCAGCTGGGGCCCCCTGAACGCCTCTTGAAAAGGCAGCCCACTCCAACCAGGAGGGCGAGGAGGGAGGTGGAGGTGGGGTGGAGGGGCTGTTTCAGACCACCTGGCTCCTGAGACACAGAAAAATCCACCGGCCGGTAACTCCACACTGAGAGGAGGAGAAGGAGGAGGAGGAGGAGGACTTGACGGCACAAAGTCTGGACTCACGCTCTTTCTTTCTTTCTTGGAATTAAAGCTCAAAGCTGATGTTGCTCTGTGGTCGTGTGTGTTTGCAAACTTTATGAAAATATTAAACCAAAAAATGTGTTAATCCACATCAAACTGTTTAGAAACACCGAGACTATTCGATGGCAATGTCTTCAGTTTGAGAACAGGATGCCTTCAGCGCTCACTCCTTTATTGTTTGTGGGATATTTTTGAAATAAAAATATGTTTTGAACCATAATTTGATGCTTTATTGTGTCACGAACACCTGACATATAATAAGCACTGAGAAAACACATAAAACAGAGATTTAAAGCTCCCCGCCTCGTGGATACAAACGACTGGCAGACTGATATTAAACGTGTTTTTACGTCACACATGCTGAGATGTTTGTTCTTTTATCACGCTCACGCATTTCAGGCTGTTACCACGAGAGGGAAAAAAAGCTTCATCTTAACCTGTGGTTACAGTGCGCAGGGAAAGGTCAGAGGTCACGCGTTCAGAAGTGGTCTTCAGAAATCATGCAGCGCGCCTGTGTGCGGGGTGACGCAGGTCAAGGCGCCATCTCTGCACCACTTGGCAGTTAAAGACGCATTAAGAAACATGAGAAACATGGAAAACTCACATCTGTGTGTGTGTGTGTGCGCGCTTCATCTTTGTAAGGACCTGAGTGAGTTTTTGCATTTGCTTGTCACTGCGGTACAGAAGGGCTGATTGAGGCTTCAGGTCTAATCAGGTTTTGGTTTGGCTTCTTTTTTAATATTTATATATTCATATCACACATATCATTAATACTTATTAGCACTTATTACTCTCCTTATTGCTCCCTATTTCCCAAGAAGCCAATGGTACTTTTCTTTCACTTTGCACTTATTTTTAGTGACTGTGGTCACGTCCACTGAGAACCAAACTCTGGATCCGTACTTTCTGTTTGCTCCTCATCGCGCTGTATGATGCAGATCTCCCAGTCCTGCACGTCTGGTTTGATGTTACGCACCCACGTTTCCAGTGTACTACCTATATTCATTTGCTTTTATTCAAGCTGGAGCCTTTCTGTGTGCAGTTTACATTTTCTCCATGTGCCTTTGTGGTTTTCCTGCAGGCCATCCGGCTTCCTCCAACAATCCAAAGACAAGTATGTTTGGTTAAATGTGTGTAGAATAAAGGTTGTATACGTTTTTGGTTAAATGTGGTTTGGTTTTAGGGTTTAAGGTTTTATAGCTAAATACAATATGATTATCTGTCTTATTTCAGCAACGGGAATCTACAGAAAAGGAGCTGATGTGTTAGACCTGCCAACGTTTGGAGCTTTATGACAAGATAAAGACGACAGCTCTATCAAACAAGAATAAAGAATCAGCTTCCAGAAGACAGCAGTACGCACACTCATGTCCCAACTTTTAAAAACTCTGGATCGATTGTCATTGTGCTATTTTTAATGAAATGTATGGTGTAAAAGATTTAAAACGAGAATTTGTATTTCCAGTGTTCAGTTCGTTTTATAAAGTTTTGAAATTTCCTACATCAGCATTTTCAGTGGCAGGTGAATTTGGAGCATCGGGTTGTATTCTGTATTCATTTGTTTGATTTTTCACTGGATTTCTGCAAAAATACAATTTTCTTTTGATTTATTTCTCACAGCCTAAGTATAAAAATTAAATAATTCACAATTATCGAAAGGAGCCAGTTGAGGTGGTTCGGGCATCTGACAAGGATGCCTCCTGGGCGCCTCCTGGGTGAGGTGTTCCAGGCATGTCCCACCGGGAGGAGGCCCCGGGGCAGACCCAGGACACGCTGGAGAGATTATATCTCTCGGCTGGCCTGGGAACGCCTTGGTGTTCCCCCGGACAAGCTGGAGGAGGTGGCTGGGGAGAGGGAGGTCTGGGCTTCTCTGCTTGGGCTGCTGCCCCCGTGACCCGGCCCCGGATAAGCGGAGGAAGATGGATGGATGGATGGACAATTATCTGTCAAAAACAGTCAAAATTTTCCAGCTTCAATAATTATTCTTAATTCTCATATGACTGAAATCTGCTTTTATTTGCATTTTAGGTTTGTGTTTTTCAAAATATTGACTGAATAAAATCGACTGAAACTAGCTTTTATTTGGTAGCTGGAGACACTTTACTGCTGGGAGATTAGTGATTGTATTTTAGCGTTTTCTTTTTTAAAATGTCTTTACGTCACAGCAGGACCCGAGGATGTGACTGAGGTACTGCACCGTCCTGCTGGTAGTGATGTTCATGTTGGGGGAAGTGGCTCAGGAGTGGATAATATCAGTGAGCGTCCTCACAAAGATACAAAGAGTAAGTACAAAGAGTGTGTGAGAGGTCTCTGCTGAGACTCCAGAGCGCCATCAGGAGGTCTTTTAATGCAAATAAATCTGAACACTGAACAGATGACTTTAAAAAGCCTCTGATGTGCTTTAAACCTCACAGTTCTGTTTGGAAATCCAGGCTGATAGAATATCTTAAAACTGTATTTAACAGAAAACTTCATGTTTTATCATCAGGACGATAACAAACTGTCCCAGGCCGCCCCTCACCTCCGCCTTTGTAGAAAGTCCAGCTTCAAACAGGTACTGCACACCAGTAATAATATGTGAGTGAGTAATAAAGTCAGTCAGAAAAAAGAATGTGCGATACAGACTTAGATGTCATTCATCTCAACACTTTGAATGTATGTCTCCTTGCATCTCCTTTTATATGCACATGCATGTAATTATGTTTGAGTTTGATATGTTTTATGTGTTGTTAGAGTATAAAAATATGAATTAGTATGATAATGTCATTACTGTGGTGAACAAACAACCAGGACCCCTTACTGCTGGTGTCCTGACTCCGACTGCCAACCCGGGTCGCCCTCACTTCACATGACAGCCAGCACACATGGACACAGCAGGTGTAGGTGTAGATACATAAACTCAACTTAAATATCAAAGTAAACAAAAGGAGTCATGTGATACTGCTGGGAGTTATTACAGGCTGCCAGCATTAGACTTCATCATTATCTGCTCCACTCACCGCTGTCTTGCTTTTCCTTTTCTTCTGTTTTCACTGTCATCAGGTTTGTTTAAGGACCATGCACACAGCCACTGCTGCAGTTCACGTTTATCAGCCCTCTGGCGCCCCCTACTGGCCACGGACCCCAGCAGTCCCCTGCCTCGCCTGGTGGTTGCTCTGTGGAGAAAAACTTTGGCTGCTGGGAATGTGCACCTCCAGGCCAGAGGGGGCGATAAACTGTAATTATGGCATTGATTGTTATTGTTAAATACTGTGACTCACCTGCTGTGCTGGGTTGGTGTGTTTAATGTGGTGAAGTCCAGAGCACTGAAAGTCCTCCAGAGGCGCTCAGGTCAGTGTTTCCTCTCAAAGTTATGTGTTTGTTCTCAGATATACAGTCAAATCTCCCCTGTGACGGATAATGATCCAAAAACGCATTAAAATTAAACCTGGAAATATCTGCAAGGATATGTTCTCTAGATGTTTAGGAAAGGAGCTTCACAGTTTCTTTTATTACCGCTTTTTGCATAGGAGACACAGTGGGAGGATCCTTTCTGAAATATCTTAGAAGAAAACGTGTATAGAGAGTCTGCTCGTGGGCAAAAGGCATATCAAAAACAGGCTTCTGCTGCCACCTGCTGGCTGCGGGACGAGCAGCAGCGCTGTCGTCTCCTAGCTTTAAAAAAATCAGCTGTCAATTAAAGACGCAATAAAAACAGGATCAATTTACGTCATCATAAATTAAACAATAATGCAAAAAAGAGAAAGAAAAAAGAATCAGAGATGTGAAGGATGCACAAGATAAAACAGAACAAAATAACTGCAGATCATTTCAACAAATAAACAAAAATTACTTTTAATTAACTTGTCGTGTAACCAGACTGATTACAGAGGAAATTTAGTGAGAGGAGAGAATAGAAAAAAAGAGAATATTACTGAAATCAGCCAAATATACATCAATATAATTGATTTTTTTTATGAGTTTAATGTTCACACAAATAATCACTGATTCAAACGGTTTACTGAGGCTCTGTAGTCTCATTATAACACGTGTTTACACCAAATTTGAAAGGAAATATTTACAGCTGAGTTTAATGTTATTAAAAGTTTAGGTGAAAGGAGGCTTTTTTTATAACTCTGGGCTGGGTTATAATTATTTTCCTGTCCTTAAATGTAGGTGATAAAAATAGGGGGGGGGGTCTCGATGGTTTTTAAATCACAACTTTTTATGTTTTATTTATTAATAAGTGTTGTGGTTGGTGGGTGTGAGCTTTTTATGGTATTTCTAATTTGGATTAATCCACTTTGGTACCGCATACTTTTCGGACTTTTCCACATTTTATCCTTTCTTCATTAATCAAAGTTTTATTGTGTTTTTATTATTGTCGCTTTTCAGCATTTTACATGCAAAACCATCAAATTCTTTGCTTTGTTTCTGTGATGTTTTCATGTATTTTTTGATTTTTTTCCTTTTGTGAAGGCAAAATATAAATATTGTTTTTTATTATTATTGTTATTATTACAAATAGTTATGAGGTTTTAGAAAAAAAAACAAGGTGTAGTTTGGACACGGATTAAAATCAGGTTCAGGATGAATTTGTTTGCTGGTTTGTGTCTCGCTGCTGTTTTTAAAAGATCTGGGCGACGTTCGAGCTCGGTGCATCAGACGGTGAGATTTTGATCTTTTTGCGGGACTTCTTGTAAGTCACACAAACGCTGCACAAACTAACAAGCACACGGTCGCTGTTTAATGGACTAAAAAAACCTCCAGACTGGTCCTTTAAAGTCCGAGCGTGGGTTCCTCCCCCTCTTCTTCTGCCCTTTTATAGCAGCAGGTGACACATTCTAACTTTCTCAAAGCTTAACCAGCCAAACCCCCACCCCGTGACATCATCCCTGTGAGATGAGCTGACCTCCGACAGACACACGGGGGGTGGGCTTTCTTTTCTTTGTCACAACACAGTAAATAGCTGGTATTCTTGCTCTGAATGAAGTCGCCTGTTGCAGTAATCCTGTCAAAACAAAGATGTTCAGCCTTAAGACTCAGGGAGAAAAAAAATCAGTTTCTCAAATATTCAAATCTTTTGCATTTTGCTCTGATTGTAAAGCAAAAACTGGAATCCAAAACCACCACAGCCCATTAAACGAGTGTTTGATGGTCTGCGGTGTGTAAAAGAAGTTATGGCTATAAAAAAATGTGTGAGGATTGTGTGATTGGATTTAAGTTATTAGAGAATAAACTCACCTATTTACAGCCAACCACATTAAGGCAAGAAACCAGGTGCAACAGATTTTATTCCTTCATGACGAACTCGTGCAAATCTTTATTTAAACATTTGCACGAGTTTTTTCAGATGTGATTTTCAGATTTCTTCACCACTTTTACTCCAGATTCTTTTTATAATTAAATCCAAACGTTGGTCAGAGTCAGGATATCCCTCTCGTCTAGGTTTTGTGGTTAACACGTTCCAAACGTTTTATGATTTGTCGTGTATGAATTAAAGATAACCTGTCAAAACAAACCTCTGCAAAGGCAGCTGAGGCTCAGCAGGTAAAGTGGGCTGTTTCTCCCTCAGCCTGCATGCTGAAGAATCACTGATGTGAATGTGTGTGAACGTTAGACGGAAAACATTTGGTGTAGAAACAAGTTCATGTGTGACTGAGGCTTGTTGTGCCTCGAATACTCGGGTAGTAGAAAAGCGCTATGCAAGTACCAGTCCTCTGAGCAATTTAACAGACTGGTAAAATATGAGAATTACATAAACAGAAGCACACACACAGTTTTTTCTCTGATAATCTATTTAACATGTTCCAAAATTCATCGACTGCATAAACCAGCTTATTTCAGTGACTTTGATTAGTGGAAGTGAGTCTAGACCTTGATGAGCTGCAGCTTCCTGTGTCAGGATGCAGGCGCTCAAAGTTTGCAAGGCTTTGTGAGGCCTTCATGAGTCAGGGGACATGGTAGAGGGGGACTACCCAAGGATTCACAAACTATGGGTAGTGACAAGAAATGAGCTTCCTCCGACAGCTGGCTGGGCTCTCCCTTTGTGATAATACGAGGAGTTCAGTTATTCAGGAGGTACTGAGAGGAGAGCTACTCCTCCAGGAGCCAGCTGAGGTGGTTGAAAGGCCTGATTCAGATGCCTCCTGGGCAAGGTGTTGTGGGAGGCAGGATGGTGGCTCTGCAACTTGGACCAGGATAAGCGATGGATGGATATCCGACGTCGCCCTCGTGACGTCGCTGCATGTAAAAAGTGTGATCACATCCGCTGGCGTGTGTCGCTCTTTAGTGTCGCTTGAGCCGGTCGTGCGACTCAGTGTTTGTAACATCGAGCAGGTTTTGGGTTGCAGGCACGAGTGTCAGATTGTGGGTTTATAGCGCCATGTGAATGATCTATCAGTGCAGAAGCTCAGAGTTTCATAGGTTAGACTGGGAGTGATGTCACCACAATTTGAAAATATTAGATTTTCTGGAAAAAATGTTGAAAAAAAAAAAGTTTTCTTCCAGTTTAGACTTCTTCTCCTCCTTTACCAGGACTAATGTGGAGGTTTTATCAGAGTGGTGACACCTATTGTTCAGGGGAATACTGCAGAGAGTATGCATGCCCTCATAAGCATTCCTTTAAATTGAACCGGATCACGTTGGAAAATGAGCTGTTGGGGATTTTATTAATAAAAGAATTCAGCTCCATATCAGCTAAAATTGTGATGTTATTAAGACTGAATTGCAACCTAAAGATCCTGGTCTGCTTTAAAGCAGCATTTAAGCTCATATTCCCAAAGAAAGTGATTATTACTCATATTAAATGGCCCGCTGTGCAGCGATGGTCATGCAGCTTTAATTTGAAAGGACTAAACGAAGCCTCGGTGGGTCTCGTGGTTTACAGCTGAATGCTGTAATGATTGCAGGCTTTGCAGATTGTTTCACCACAGGGATGAAAATGTTTATCTTTTTAAAAATAAAACCATGCAAGACTTAAGAAGAGAAAAAGGATAAAAGTCTTTTTCTTGCTTCCCTTTTGATCATGTCGTGACCCATCACATTTGTCTTGGGACCCCTTGGGGGGTCCTAATCCCCCAGCTCGGAAACCACTGCCTTAAATACTCCTTATGATCCTCGGCTGCTCTGATGTTTATGATTCACGAGTCCAAAAGAGGGGGTCATTATAAAATGCCCATCATTAAAAGATGTAAGAGAGCAATGTATATTAACCTGAATTATAGCTTTTCCAATATGTACCAAACTCCATTCAAAAATAGATGTTTTTTAGTTTTTAAATAATTGAGGATTAATTTGGATACTTCAGAGTAATCTGTGTTTTTAGAAAATGTTCCACAAAGCCTGAAATGAGCACTTTTATAAAACAACAACACAGGAATAATTTTGAAAACATAATTTAAAAAATATAATAAAAAACTAATTTAAAAAAATGCGGATTTAAGGACCAAAGAATCCGCCCTGCGGGGCCAGTACACGCTGAAATCACACGACTCAGCTTTGTTCAGATTTTTATTTACCGCCATAAATATCCAGTTTATTACAAACCAACTCACCGGGCAACATTATAAATAGATTTATGAAACACATACAAAAAACATCTCTCAGAAAAAAGTGACTCTGTTGTTGTTGCAGCAAACACAACGTAAACGACATCAGAATAAATCGCACAAAAACATTTGCTGTGATCGCTTCTATCTTACAGAGGGCGGGGTAGTTTTAGACGGCTCGCGCGTCTGAGCGAAGTCACCAAAGACACCAAAGAGGATGAACATGTGTGAACTCGTTTCCTTGGTTACAAGAATTAAACGCCCTAAAATTTGTGCCAAACTCCTTTCAAAAAACACGGATTTGTCTCGCTCGTCCGAAAAGAGGCCGAAGCTGTTTTTATGATCTACGCGCGGATTTTCTGACAGGGCAGAAGGCCGAATAGGAGCTCATGAAGAGGGCACGCACAGGTCTTGCGCCGGGCTTCACCAGCTCCAGTGGTACACGTGCGCCAGCTGCTGCACCCCCGGGTGCTGCTGCACCCCCGGGTGCTGCTCCGGGCCGTATGCGGGGTGCAGCAGGGGGGAGTAGGCGCAGAGCGGCAGGCTCAGACCGGACCTCAGCGTCGCCTCCAGCTCGCTGGCTGCAACCCGGCCGCACGGCTTCCCGTCCCGCACCAGCACCGGGATGGCGACCCGGCGGGCCGGCAGCAGCTGCAGCGCGTCAACGCTGCGCTCGGCGCGTGCGCGCTTCATTTTGTAGCGGTGGTTCTGGAACCAGATCTTCACCTGGTTCGGCGTGAGGCGGATCAGCCCGGCCAGGTGCTCCCTCTCCGGGGCGGACAGGTAGCGCTGCTGTCGAAAGCGGCGCTCGAGCTCGAAGGTCTGCGCCTTGGAGAAGAGCACGCGCCGCTTCCTGCCGCGCGCCTTCTGGACCCGAGCGCACCGCGCGTCCCGCTCTGCGTCCGGGGACTCATCCGTGGACAGCTCCGGGGATTTGGGATCGGTGCGTGGCTCCAAGGACAGCCCGTGCACTGCAGGGAGAGACAGTAAAGTAATCTGATTACTCTCTGAGACCCAGCGGCAGACTGATGACGTGACTGGTTTGGGCTCAGCTGTGTTTTTACAAACAGAACCAGCAAAGCGACTTTTAGCTTTTTAAGTTCAGTGAGAGGAAAAAACTGAAGCGATTAAAAATGTCCAGAGCTGAACTCCGGATATAGAAGCTGGACTCAAAGTTTAGCGGATCAGATGATTAATAAGTTCAGTATTTATAAAAAAAGAAGAACATAATGAGGCAAAACTGATCGAGCAGAAACATGAGTAAATAATCATTTTACGCAGTTTTTAGGAGCCTGTTTGTCGATTATTTGATGGCAATATCCATATTTAAGCACATTCTCACATATTTTCGAGATTTGGAGCAGCAGGTTTGTTTGTCAGTCAGAAACGCATGCAGCCAAACGCGAGAGCGATCAGTGTGAACGTGGACTTTCATAGTCTTTAAAATCAAAGAAGGCTCTCACGTGAAAAGTGTAGGTTACCCGATGCGCTGCTCCACGTGCCCAAACGCTCACCGGCGCGCTCACATAAGCCCCGGCCGCCTGAAACCTCCGCGGAGGCCTCCTCGGTGTCGTCCTCCTCGGTCTCTTCGGTCCCGGACCCACATCTCCCCGTCGAGTCGGGAAGGTCCAGGATGTCCCGCACGGAGAACCCCGTCTTTGCGTTGGCGCCAAACGGCATGACGCGGGGAGAGAGGAGAAGAAGGGGAGAGTTCCGGGGTCGTGTCCAGGAGGGTGAAGCGCAGCCGTTAAACAGGAGCAGGCAGCGGAGGGTTCAGGTCCATGAATGCCGTCAGAGGGGAGCGGGAGCCCGGAGCTGCACGGGCCGACCGGCGAGGATTTAACAGCATGAAAAATACATGAGGGAAGACGGTCAGAGGGTGTGACGCCGTCCTTTTAACGGCGTGTGTGTGTGCCGGTAAAGAGGACGAAGGCGGGTCCCGAGAGTCAAGTGGATGAGGGTGTGAAGAAAAATACGGAGCAGTGCAGTAACAGAGACGTCGGAGCTTCAGGGAGGAGATGAATGATTAATGATGGAGGATTAGAAGGAAAGAAGCGACGCATGTTCTGATCCGCTTCCTGTTTACGGCAGAAGGAAAAGCGCCAGTGTTTCCATCAAAATACGTTCATGGTGCCGGAACAGCAAACCGCGGGAAAAAAGACACATTAAAAATATCTCAGTATTATTTATTTATTTATTTATTCATTTATGCAAACCAGAAGAATCAACGCGGTAAAATGAAAAACATCCCCAAACCTTCGACATTATAAATAATCCATGATATACAAAGAATCACAGAAGCTGGCTGTACTTTTTAAAAGTAAGAAATATACATAATTTATTCTAATAAAGAGATTTATTTAGAAAGGTTTTTTATATTAATTAAATGAAATAAAAAGAAAATATGATCAGAATAATTATATTAATAACTTCTGATTTACTGATATTCATAGATTTAACCCTCGGCCACAAAATCTTCTTTATATCATACTGTTTTTTGTAAACAATAATAGCTTATTTTTAATAATATTTTTTTTTATTTACATTAATTTTTTAATCTCAAATTTTTCATCAATAATCTGTAATTTAATGCAAAGTTTATGACAGAAATGATATTCTGTGAATAAACGCTGAAATCGAGTCCAAAACCTCAGAAGTTGGTTTCTAAATTTTGGGTTGTGTAAAAGTTGAACTGTGATCAGGCCACCTTTAAACCTGCTCATAATTTCTTTCAAAAAATGAATAAAAATAAAATAAAACCATCCGTTTTCAAAATTGGTATTAAAAAATCCAAATTAAAAAATTGCTCTTGATGATATTTTTATGGTGACTCCCTCAGAGCAGCAGTCTGCACTGATCAAAGCCGGGGAAGACGAGCATGTTTGTTGTTGGGATGAAGAGTCCCAGTGTGGACTCACTGCTTCACACACTCATTACTTCAGCTTGTTACTGTCTTACTGTTTAATTCTCGTAATCCTTTATTTGCGCCGCTCTAATCCTCTCTGAACCTGATCGATGCAGTCTGACTGAAGGGTCTGGGATTTCTCTGTTTGGTCTGCAGTTATGACTTTATGACACATCTGACATATTGTTTTGTTTATATGCAGTGAAATGTACAGCGCAGTCTGTTTGTATGCTGACGACCTGATTCTGCCTGTAGATTCAGCGTGAACGCTCAGAAGACTCGAGGTCTTCATCCGGACAATTTGGAAGTCAAACACTTTAATCTGTATTGGTGAATATTTCTTTTTTCCATTTTATTCTTGGATTTTGTCATTTAATATCATCACTGCTGAGTGTGCACACGCAGACACACACACACACCTATAAAACATGACTCTGTGTCGCCCGGTTCCAGACGTTAGCCTGTGTCGGGCTGCTTTTGTGTCTTTTGTCTGAAACCGTTTTAATCTACATCTGTTCACTTTTAATAAGAAGTCCTGTTGTCTTCATTTCAAATAACTCAGACTTTTAAACATGTTTAAAACTTCAAAACAAACACGTCACGTACGTCTGCAATCTGAGATGAGAAACATCGACTGTCTCCCTGAAATCTAGAGGATGAGACGATATTTGCTCAGGGTTGCTTATCAAACTCCTCTGTGGCATTGTGTGCATGACAGACATCACAGCTGTGTGTGTGTGTGTGTGTGTGTGTGTGTGTGTGTGTGTGTGTGTGTGTGTGTGTGTGTCGGGGGCCAAGGTTAGCCAATGGCCTCTGTCTGCTGATGGCGCTGGCTGTTTTGACTCTATGATGGGAAACAAGGACAGCCTGGCTGTTTGCTGGGAGCAGAGACTAAACATCTGAGCTTATCTGAGGCTCGTTCTCCTTCACTGAGTCATATGTCTTTATTTCATGCTCTTCATCTCCTCCTGCTGAAGTTAGAGCTAACATGGAGTCAGCTGATTGACGGAGAGCAGAGCACAGCCCAAACCGACGGTCTCATCACATGACTGTCACGTGACGAGGTGAGAGTGATGGAGACGAATCGAAGCAGTGTGATTTAGAGTGGGGGCAGTGGGCATGTGTTCCCACCATGTTTGTGATCACTGAAACTTTTCCACAGATCTTTTGATGTTGATTGGATTTGCATTAAAATTCAAATAGCAGGTTAACTCTTCTAAGAGTTTCTGTAAGAGTTTGACCTGTGACCTTTGCTGTTGTCTAAGAGCCTGTCCCTGCTCATGTGGACTGACAGACACATTAATCTCAAAGTTTGTTCAGTTTTCCTGAATCTGACAGATTTATATCCCCAAATGACACGTATGCCTCTGGAGACAGAATAAAATAAGCCGGTCCTGGAGTGACAGCAGCTCAGGGCAGAGAAGGAAAAGTGAGGATTATTTTTAAAAATGACCAGAGAATAAACAAAGATGGACGTATGACGGTAACAGAGAGGCACCAAAACAGACTTTACCTGGACTCATGAGTAAACATGTTGCTGTCAGCACTGAAAAACAAGAAGGACAGCTCAGTGTTAGACTGTGTCTCCAGACTCACACATGACATGATGAAGAATGAAAACCAAAGAAATGTGCTGTAAAAGGTCAACAATCCCCCCGATGATATTTCTATTCTGTCAGTGGGACATTTATCAGCTCAGCATCTGGATGCAAATGATTTTATCAACAACTATAAGATTGATGAAGACTCTGATGATGTCAGAGCTCTCTATAATAAACATTTAGATGTTTGTGTCTTATAAAAAGATTGAAACATTTGAATCTTTTTCATAAAATTATTTCTATTCGGTGACCTGACTTTGAATTATTTAACAGCAGGAGAATTTTATTTCCATCCTGTCAGTTTAAAAGCCTTCTTCATAAATGATGATTTGCTCTATAAATTGTAGCAAAGCGCACACACTTTTAGCTCGGACTGCATGAAGGATTATCAGTGTGGTACTCACACAGTGTGCTGCTGAGTCCGGAGCGGGGCATGGTGTTGGGAGGTCTGGCTGTCGGTGACGAGCTGACGGTGGAGCGAATGGAGACCTCGGTGTATTTACACCCTTTAGCGGAGAACTGTTACCTACGCTTCAAAAAACAGCCAATGGAAAAACGAGAATGTGATTGTTATCAGGTGCAGCAGAGCCAAGGAGAAAGCTAAACTGCTATCAATAAGAAAAGATTATAGAAACCAATCGCAGCTCGCCCAGTGTCAGCCGGGATCAGCTCAAGGCCCCCCCCACAGCCCTGAACTGGATCATGGCTAAAGAAGATGCAGGCACGAAGCTCAAGTTACAAAACAAAAAACAGCCAGAGACAGTTCATCAGTTAAAGAAGGAAATCATTTTAAAAGCTGCACAAACCCACCTGTCGGACCCCCCCCCCCCCCCCAC
>VOQK01042271.1:26477-39602 GCA_015052645.1 Benitochromis conjunctus | reverse complement strand
AGTAAACAATTTGTGGATTATACAAACAGCGACAAACAAACAAGTATGCAAGTACACCATGCGGGGTTTAATGGAAGAATGCACATTTTCCTATCATGTGCATCGTATAGTAATCGCTGTGCTCACCCTTCTATACGTTCTGACAGACGCAGTTTTTCTTATGGACGAAACAGTTGCTCTTTCTCTATTTTGGGAAGGGGGGTCTTGTTTAAAGAGGCTATCTGAGACCCGTGAAACATGGACTCAGCAGACAGGGAGCCTCAGCTGTTGCTGATTAATCATCAGAAGGCCGTTTCGGTCTCCGTACCAGTGTCAGTACTACCTGAGGGGGGAATCCCTGCTGGAGAGACCATAGGCCCGCGGTTTAACTTATAGTGTGCATGCAGGCCTGGGCTGCACATGTCTAGGAGACACTCGTCTCCGAAATTAACTCCAAATTGAGACAGCATATATAGGACAATCCGGGTAACGTAAACATAAAAGCACGTACGTGAATCTGGAAGTCCAGGTGTTCAGCCAATCACCAGCAATGACGAGCTCGGCAAGCTGTAACAACCGGTATCCTTTAGTTGCGTTGCCAGACGCCAATTATTTTAATGGCACACCCATTAGAGTGTATCACGAATCCATTTCAGTCCGTTGCAATGGATCATATCTACACAATCATGAGGAGCATTGTGAGTGGACAGACAGGTTAAAGCCCGGGCAGAATGAAGCGCTCCGGAGTGACAGACCTCATCCAGCTATCGCCTGTTTTTGCATCTTAAAACGCATCTAATGTGATTCGTGTTCAGCAGCATATTATATTTCAAATTGTGTCTTTGTGCCGTACCAAGTTGCCCTCCATGTCATGAAGAATAGGTTCCATATGCATACCTGCGAGTTTAAATCATGCTTTATTCATTGTAACCTACCTGGATTTGTATTCCGGGGAGTTTATGTAGAGACTGCGAAATAGCTCCTGTCCGCCCCCTTTATTATTGTTTTACCGCGCAGATCAGCCTGCCAACAGTCTCAAAATAACCCCGTTGTTTGGATCTCTTTAGTCTAACGTGCTCCTCGGACCAAAATCCCCCCGTGAAGCCGCTGTCTCGGTCTCCAGCCTGCTCGATATTGGCTATTGGATGAAACTGGCCAGAGGTGATCGCCTTTGGTCTTCTCCTGCCTTGGCGCCCTCCTGCCCAGATCCTCCCCGTCTGACAGATTGACCGGGTCGCAAAGCTGTCAGTGACAAGGGGGGAGGAGGAGGAGGGGGGTGGTCTGTATTTTAAGGTTGCAGCCTTGGTGGAGATGGATCCTCTGAGCCCGTCCGCACGGCTCTCCCTCCTCCTGCAAGCCGTGAATCAGCGCTCTCCTCCTCCTCCTCTCTCGGCTGCGATAGCGCAAGAAATCTGTGATGTGGCTGTTAGAGACACTGGCGTAAAGCTCCTCGCCTGCTTTCTTCGCTACAGATGTGACACACGCCGGTTCATCTGAAACATCGTGTGTTCATGGAAAGCTCAGCTGTGCATCCAGCTCTCTGAGTTGCCAGTGCTGTCTGCTGGACTTTGCGCACCATCGGAATGACCGCGATGTGTCTCCTGTGCGCTCCCCTCAAAGTCAGTTTCTGCAGCTTGCAGTAAACGCTGGAGATGAGTGTGCCGTCCCCGCGTGAGTAATATTTAAAATATGTATTGATATCAGTATCAATATTGGAACCACTCTCACGCGACGATGGTGTGAAATGGTTGCGCCCTACAGCCCTCCGCCCCCCATTTCTAAAAGTCACACAGACAGACTCGGTTAGGCGCGCAACTACGTCACCATCAGCTGAGAGAAGAAACCTGCAACACAAACCATGAATCTCTTCCAGACCCACAGCCGCTAAGAATGAGAGGAAGGGGATAATCGAGAGGCAGGAGATCACAAAGATTTGACACAAAAATTGATTGCTGTTTTTTTCTTGTTTATTTTGTAGTTCCTTAGACCATTTGTTAATTCTAGCAAAAACAACATGCCACAGAAGTCAGATGAAAATTACTCTGGCTACATCCCACAGATACAGTAGAAATAACACGCGAGGCTTTCTGGATACATGTATATGATATAACGAGCTAATTTTAACAATTTCTTTCCATCTTATGAGCATCATTATATAACCTACAATGACTGTAGGCATGCACTTAAAGAGCCAACTTAAAATACCAGCAAGCATTAAAGGCCCAACACATCAGCGCACGTGTTTTTCAGTGTTTACTCACATAAACACTGACTCTTAACCCACTTGTTTGTTATGTTACGATGGCTGATCTCAGAGCACGAAGTTATCAGTCAATGCTGCCCACCTTGGTTAGTACAAGCTACAGTTGAATCCAAGCAGGGCAAGTGACTAAAATTGCAGTTCCTCTAGGTGCCACTAGAGGCTGCCTTCAAAAAGGAGTCAATCCTCCTGGATTGTCATGTTAAAAATGGCTACCTCTACATCATTCAGAACAGTTGTGGGGTGAGGGGAATTAGTTTTATAACTCCTCCACTAGGAGGACTGAGTCAGGGGCATGTCTGTGTTGAGCGACAGGTGTCCTGACGCAAGCAGTTAGAGCCATTCGTTAGAGCCATGGTAGCAAGAACAGCAATCAAGTGTTTTCCATAACTGACTCTTTCACATTGACGTGGAGGAATTTTGGCCCACAATTGTTATTATTAGTTTTATTACATAACAATTATTCCATAATTGTTTTAAATCAGCCACACTGGAGGGCCTTTTTAGTATGAACAGGCTTTTTAAGGTCATGCCAAAGCATCTCAATATGATTTAAGTCTGGACTTTGACCAGGCCACTTCAAAACCTTCATCCTGTTGTTTTGGAGCCACTCAGAGGTGGACTTGGAGTGCTGGACATCCATCCATCTTCTACCAGCTATCTAAGTCCGGGTTGTGGAGGCAGCAGTTTACGCACATACGCCAAGACCTCCTTCTCCCTGACCACCTCCTCGAGCTCTCTTAGTACAGCTAATTATTATTTGTGGAATAATGATATTAAAATTTGCTCCAAAAGTAACCAACACCTTAATCTCTGTCAAGAGGTCCAATTCAGTGACTCAGATTAGCAGCCATCTGTTACCTACAGACACATTTTTTTTCAAAGTGACAAATATTCATTAACACAAATGAAATGTGTGAGTTATAATATACAATACTTTTTTTTGAAGCAGTCTGCATGTATTCTTAATTCTCGTGGGCGTTTTAGCATGGGTGTCTATAAGAAGCAAGCCTCAAGTTGCCATTCAAGGAACTTAACGTTCAGTGATGCCTTTGCTGCTTGTTGTTTTTATTTATTATGTTTAATGTCAGGCGTGTGCTCGACAGAAGCTTTTTCATAAGAGTCTTTGTTGGACGTTTATAATACAGAAGTCCCTGAAAAATAACCAATAAATTGACGGCGCCACAATCTGTCGTTCCTGCTAGTTAAACCCACATTTGATGCATTATATTGTCATCAGGCAGCGCTACAATCAATCACACGACAAGAACACTTGCAAGTTGTCAACATACAAATTACATCCAGGTGGCTGTGGCTCAGGAGGCAGAGCAGGTCATTCACTAAGCAGAAAGCACTTTGAGTGCTCAGTAAGAGTAGAAAATAGCATTATATAATTACAATTCCATTTCCATTTACCACCCTAATTAGTATCAGCATTAGGGATAAAGGCTGCCTTTAGAGGTGTAACATTACTAATAGGAGATATTCTATTAAGGATCCTGAGAAACTTAGATGGAGTACATGAAAACATACCAAACGTGTCAGTGCACAAAAGGTGTAAGTTAACTATAAGTAACAAAACAACAGGGCAAAAAAAAGCTTTTATGGCATGTTTGTACTTATATTGGGTGCATGTGGTTACAAATGTATTAAATCACCAAGGAATTAGAAAAATTAAAACATATATAACATCAAAAACGAGTGTTAATTCATATTATTCTTTCATAAAATGAAACTCATTCAAGTTATTTGAATATGGTTACCGTCAACAAGGGATCACTTGGTGGTCCTGCTGAGCACATTCTCAATAATCTCTCATCAGCTCTTCTGTGTTGTTGTGCCCATTGTTCACTTGCACTGCACAACCCGATGATCTCCATCTCCAGTTATATGCATTACTAGTCAATAAGAGCTTCGCTGGGCACACAGTCCTCGATGCAGCACAATCACCCTGCTGACGAGACAGACGAAGCCCCAGAGACGGGAGCAAAGCAGGAGGATGTTGACACCGCCACCACCTCTAATTATAGCATCATACAGGCCTGAGGCACTGTGAGGGAGGGGGAAAATCCTTAAACTCCCAGAGCAAACCAAACTGTATGTAAAATTAATTCCGGTATTTAAAAGTCTTTTAAAATAATTAGCAGTTAATCAATAATGAATAATTATTCCTCTGTCTAGAAACAACAAGGAGAGACTCTTACTGCAGCACGCCGAGTCCCTCTCTTTTGGGATGGAGCCTGATGCAAAGCAGGAAAAATCAATTGGATCCGATTTTAATTACATAGTCCGGCACTGTGGTACAGAATCTTATTAGCCTGTTCAGATTTCCATGCTTGTTGAATTCAAATATGACATTCAAAAACAATCACTCCTCAAATGGACAGACTGCGCGTTTTGGCGTGCGTGCATCTGTGTGTGAGAAGTGAGGAGGTGGAGAGGGGCAGGGGTGCTATGATGAGCCAATCTGTCCAGGTAGTCCCCCATCCTCCACTACTCTACATGCAATGCTGTAATTAGTATGGAGACTATGGTTGAATTTTTTTAATGAAGTTTTCTTATCTGCAGGAAAAAGGACGGAGGCCGAGAATACACTGGACATACTGGTGCTGCTTAAGTGTACCTGCACACAGCATGCATCACATGATTGGAATTCAATGTCTGCTCTTGCCTCTCTCATCAAAGTCCTCCATGCATTTAGTGATGATTATTGGATTATACTTGTAATCAACACACCAGGCCTGCTTGTGCTACCCACTGAGAGGGGCAGCACTTACAAGGGGGAGGGTGGCTTGATGGCTTTAGCTCTGAAAACTGACTGCTGACATTGATTTTCAGAATAAGGCAACTTTTCTCCAGCTCCTCCTTGCTAATTTCTCTCTTCGCTGTTTTTACCACAAGAAGCTTGACAACGGCATGCCACACCATGCAGGAGCAGCAGCAGCAGCAGCAGCAGTGGGGAATGAAACAGCATAGCAGGAGAGAATAGTGCTGCACTTGCATTTTCTGATTCGTAATTTTGCTCTCTCTCTCTCTCTCTGTGCTGCACTCGGCACTCTGCACATGCTGATAAGTTGTAGGATTGAGATGCAACAACTTTGCCCACCCAAGCAAAGGCACTGTGGGAGCGGCCAGTGAGAGAAACAGGAGGGAGGGGTCATCAGGAAAGTTAACATCAACATCACCCCCTGGGCGACGTCCACTTACAACAGGCGGTAATGAACAGTGAAGCTGTGAAACAAGAAAGGTAGAGCGTCACCTTGCATCAGGATCTAAAGACCTCAAGGATGGCGGTCACTCTGAAGACTTAAAAGATGCATGGAGTGTGACTTATATGAAAATATGGCTAGGCTGAAGGGTCATTTGGTCTTTACTGCTTAAATAAATGGCTGTCTGGAATTATAAATTAGATTTAGTTTTAGTGTTATCTAACATGTACACATTTGATTGTAGCATTTTGTAATGTCCTGAGAAGCCTCTGACCACATCTGGTAGCCTTTTCTATACTTGAAATGAGTTTACACTCATTACCACCCATGATGCTTTAGAAGAAGATCTATCATCTAATTCTCTAGAATTAGAGAAAAATAAATACAGTTTAAAGGCAAAATCTTTCTTCCAAACAGAAAAATCATGATTCAATCATCAGTCATTGTTTAGTCAAGACAGTAAACTCAAGAGAGGCTGCATTTATTTTAGAAGCAGTTTATACTCCCAGCAAAGGAGGCTACCGTAATGGTCTGCTATCCTTATACAGAACTGTGCAAAAGTCTATTCTGCCACCACTTTTTGTTAATATTTTGCAATGAAAATGAAAAACAAGGGCAGTAAAACACAGAAACATGCATGGGAATGCCGTATATATGGCAAAAACAGTTTGTACAATTCTAACAAGACTGAAAGTGGTATGACTTTGGTATCACAGCCTGAACACTCTTAGGAAAGCTTTTATGTCAGTTCTTTAACTAGTCTTCAGGAATAGTTTTCCAGGCTTCTTAAAGTAAATTCAAAGCTCTCACGCTGCTTCAGTAATCTAGAGGTCCAGGCTCTGGGGAGGCCAATCAACGACTGATCATCTTCTATTGTGTGTTTTTTCAATCCAGGCATACTTTGACTGCATTGGCAGTTTGTTTGGGATCGTTCTCATGCTGAAAAATTAGGTCAGCTGACAGTTAGTTTATTTCCAGATGGTACTGCATGGTGGATTCAAATCTGATGGTACTTTTCTGTGTTCATAATCACATCAATTTTGACCTCCTTCGTACATCTTGACATTGAGTTGAATAAGAAATTTAACATTTGGATTCATCACTCCATGAGACCTGCTGTCACAGATAGTCAGTGCAGTCCAGCATTTTTATTCTTCATCTGTGCTTACAAATAACAGTAGATTGCTGTACAAAATGTCCTGCATTTTTTAAAATGAATTTGCTCAAATGTTTGAATATGTTTGCCATATAAATATCCTCACAATGTCATAGTCCTAGAAGAAAAAATCTTGATATGGTAGAACAGCTCACACCTCCACTGCACTAGAAATCTTTTCTTCTTTTTGTGGCATCTAGCTAAACACCATCACCGTTATCCCATCATCCAGACATACATGCTTTGGCTTGATTAGGTGGGGATGCACACAATCAAATTGAGAGGAAGAGCTGGTTATTTTTTCTATGATGCAATAAAAGCTTTACCACTGTGCACCAATAAATCCTCTCCTCAAATAAAAACCTGACAGTCCATAAATTTGTACAGAGTGCAGTGCAGATAGAGAGGAAGCGCTAAGCTTTCCCAAATATATGATAAATGTACTTTTACTTCAGTATTTGCTCGCATAGTGTGGCCTCTCTATGGAGAGTGCCACTTCCGCAGCTGCAGCTATTGGAGCTGAGCATTCAGTGGTTCACTGGTCCGGAATACATTTGCAGGGGAAGATGGGTGAGTGAGGGATACCCGCACTGACTCAATTACATCAGAGGGACGGTGCACAAAAGACGAGTGTAGGACACTGGACTCGACATTAATCTACTCATCTCCCTTGTGCCTTATGGTGCTGAATGAAAGATAAAAAGAAGGACGGGATGGAGGGAGGAGCATCAAAAGTACGGTATGGCGGTATGAAGGAAGACCGGATGAGACAGAGATCGAGGCGGAGAGGTCAGTTCGACTGAGGGACTTAGCATCATATCGCCCGGGCCCCTGTGCCCCACGGCCACATCTCCATGGCAACGTGTGGCCCCTGCCTCGGTCGCGGGGAGAGTGGAAGTGACTGCGGCGATCTGTGCGTGTTCCGTCTGGCTCATTATGTGGCGAATGAAGTGAAACAGCCAGGGGGTGCATTTGTTCTGCGTGGACTACCCCTCAGCTGCCAAGCGTCTGTCTATTTATAGAAATGAAAGAAAAAGAGAGAAAGCGGGCCTAAATAAAATAAGCACAAGGGCCATTTCTCAACTCACTTTTACTGCTCTCTTCCCCCCCGTAGTATAACTCTCTATTTCTGCATCTCTCTGTGACTCAGAAGGGTAATGAAGGCTCTCCCTGACTAAAGACTGTTTTCATATTTGGTAAAACTCTCAGTTATTTTCCTTTAATCCTTTAATGTGTAAAATTTCACAGATATAACATAAAAAAATCCTGAAACTACAAACTGATACTGACTGAACAACATGGAGTCTAAATACCAGACATCGTCATGAAACAAAGTTTAATTTTAAGTTTAATAATCAAGTTATTAACATTTTAACTAATAGATGACTGAATATACACAGAAAAAAAAACAATGTTTCTTTAAAATATATAACTTTATATTAATTTATTATAAAAAAAAATAATGACACTGTGTAATATGTCGTGTGTTGCTGTTTATAATATTGCGATATTAATACCAGGTAAGGACTAGATCATTTTTTTGTTATGTCCAGACTTTCTTTTTTACCATGCCTGTACATCATAGTTAGAGTTCTTTAAAATGCGAATTAATCAAAAAATCTGAACGTCAGGCTCTGTGACTTAAAGATTTCAGACTTTCTGCTTGTTGCAGCTTTAAAACGGCAGCGCTGATGTTAACTTTAAAGGTCACATTAAATACAGTTCCTGGAAAGACTCAAATCTCCACAAAGTAAACACACTTTATGTCATCAAAGTAACAGTATTTCTTTTTAATTTTCTGGTGATGATTTTTAATCAAACTACCATTCCCTATATGAGTGACAATCTGCTGGTTAAGCTGTCACTGATTAGCATTAAGTAACAAATTTCAAAACTTTGCGATTTCAGTCTGGTGTCGGAATTAACCCGATGATGACAAGCGAGATATTTTATTCTGCATTTCTCTCACTGAAGTGAATAGTCATGTCTGCAATCCTTGTGAAAAATGTCTTCTCGTGAGATAATACCAGTGGTAATTAATCATCATCTGGGGTATGTGTGAGTGAATCTGGGGAGAGGGAATTTTTCATTCATCAAGGGCCAGAAGGACTGAGAGCAGACTGCTTTTTCTGCAGCGTTTCCACATCAGAGCTGTGATGATCTGGCAGATTAAAAACCAGACTCACAGGGCTGCTAATTAAAGGGGGAAACGACTGATGGAGGGGCCCCAGAGCTGAATAGGGCCACTGGAAGATGCTCAAGATTATTTTGAGAGCCCCAGTATTGCTCACATTGCCCAGAATCTCAACCGACTCCACAACTGTTGTTTCTCAAACTTCATTAGTTCTCACCAAACAACATGGTAAATATTGAATTTCATTTCCCCCTTATTTAGCCTTGTCCACTTAATATTTAATTGCATTTTCTTGCATTCGCTAATAAAAAATTGAAGCGCATGTGAATTGGCGTATGTTTTTCAGATATGGGCTCCATCTCATAACACATCTTGGCAGCTCACTTACGATAGCAAGGCCTTCCAGGCTGACCTATTTTGGCCTCTGATGACTACACCCCCGCTATATCTCCTCATCGTAGAACTGTAGAGCTGTAACATGTCTTTTGCTTCAGCGCTCTTAAGTCTTCTTCACGTGACTCACTTGAAATAGGCTCTATGGAAAAGCTGCGAGGCTGTAGAGCCGTACACAATTAACAGGGTTACACGGTTCACCAAACACTGAGCTAAATAACTTCCATATAATGTACAGTGAAGTAGGACGCTGTGGAGGAAATAAAAAAATGGCTAAATGAGTGGGATGTTTAGCTGAAAGCAAAGCCACCTCACCTAATTTCACACATCATTTTGTCTTCTAGAGATTTCCTTGTTAGCAAGAGTAGGGCCCAGTTTCCTAGACATGCTTTACGCTTCGTCCAAGAATCTTGTTTCTTTTTGTTTTTCTTTGTTTTTCCAGGACATGGTGCAATCTGCGTTTAGGAGACCAACGCCAAAAGTCTGCAGTGATGAAAGCACTTCTGTGAGGAAGCAATACTGAGAGCTAACTGCTAATACTATCGTGCTGTGATCCACCACGTTCATGCTGACAAATGTTTATCATGTCCAAGTAATAGTGAGCAGGCTATGGAAAAAGCTTGAGCTACCCCCATTTCTTTATATCTTTGCTTCCAAGGAGCCAGATTTTCTTGTCATCTTTTGAAAAAATGATCATGACTAATAGTTTTCTAGGTTCTCTGAAGGTCTTTCAAAGTTTTTCTTTGGACACTGGCTGCTTTTTCACTCATTTTTATGGCTTTTGGCTGCATTTCAGCCAGTGATGTTGATGATCTTGTCAAAATTGGTGGAAATATGAACACACTTTTCAGCATTATGAAAAACCACACACTGCCAGTGCCCTTTCTACCATAACTGTATGATTTGTTTGTTAGAGTCTGGTTGTAGTGCTTCTTTTACTTTATTTTCCAGTAAAACTTTAGACATTGAATGCGTGACTTTTTATTGTATCACATTTTCAAATGTTACTGTTATTTAAGTACAAAAAAATAATACTGTAGATTTTGCCACCACAGTATATTAAGGCCAAGCTTAATGGGCATCAACAAACTCAATATCTCTTCTGTCCCAAAGAAACAGCAGCATCCTCGCTGTAGTTCTTATTTCTAGACAGTATTCGTCTAATCAAAAACAGCCCCGGGGCCACCCGGTGGAGCATCCAGCACGAGTGTGTGATTCACCTCTAAGATTACAAATGCACCAACATGTGGCTACTCTAATTTTAGAAGCCTCTTCGCAAAACACCAGACATTTTTATCAACCCTCTGCCTGACGCGAGGGCTTTGATGTGATCCGCTAATCCTGTTACAAACACTTGATTACTCCGCTTTGTTATTCAGAGGTGTTTGGCGGATAAGAGGCGATTGCTACTTCATGGCGGCTTTGCCACACATTCAAACAGCCTATGACAAAACAGCACTCTGAGCAAGATGTATTTTTGTCCAACCTGTGCATGGGGGGGAAAAAAAATAACCCTCACATATGATCTGCTGTTTGTTTCCTGAGCCCAAGAACACTCTGTATTAAAACAGCTCAAAAGTCAGGAACGTAAAAAAGCGATTGCGGAAAATGTATCCCGGGACATTTTCATGCAGACGTTTGCACCTGAAGAATATTCATTACATCTCATTTCACAGCTGAATGAGGTGAGGCAGCGCACACATTATCTGTCACTCAACCACACATTACCTATACGTACGAATCTGGAGACATTGTTGCATACAGAAAATATCATGTTCTTTTGTTTTTAGGACCAAAACAGCATAAAGGTAATACTATTTCTATTAAAAATGCAATAAATCCACCGCAGTGCAAAGTAATAACTGTCAGAAAAACAGATTACTGTCGAGAAGTATAAAGCCCGAGGAAAGGCTGGACTGCTCTCTTATTTATTCCTTTATGCTTCCAACTGGTAAATCAATGCAATACCATTGTAAACAAAGACCCACCACATCCACCGGCTTTTGTCAAAAACAAAATGAAAGTGAAGGCAACACTGTGGATAAACAATAATCATTTATTGAGTAATGGAAATCATATATGGATATATAATCCTTTCCTTGCAGAAGATGCAGCAGGACACAGTTGGGCCACCTGCAGGCTGAGAATAACCTCTCGACAGGTGACACCTGATTTATATACTTGTGCATACGATTATATGTATCAACTTCTTTAATTACAACACCAGTTTTGCTTCTATGGCAGAATAATAATAGTAATGGAAAGCTTGAGCTAATCCAAATGCAGATATTTAGGGAGTAAAAAAATTATGATAAAGTCATTGTTTATCAACTTTCCAGCAAATCAGAAAACACTGCTTGACTCTGCACCACCACCTATTCAGGTGTGAAGCCTACTCTGCTCCACGTGCTGGAAGAAAAATGGAGACGGCGTGTGTATTATAACTGCATTACATCTGAAATTAATAATAATAATAATAATAATGTTGGACACCACATGAATTTATCTGTGAACAGCGAAAATCGTCCTGATGATACATCAGTCTGACTGTAACTGTGAACGTGTTACAACCAGAAGAAACCATTACCTCCTTAATGTATATTCCCCAATCTGAATTCCTGCAGAAGCAAAGACAAAAGAGTCCAGGCCCTGAAGCTGCAGAGACTACAATAACTGAATCTCAGGTCTCTCCACAGTTCGTTCTTGTAATGTTCACGGTGTGCATGTGGTGTGTGTCTATGTGCAGTCTGCTCAGCCTGATGTCCTCCGGTCTTAGTCTTTATTGCTCAGCTTCCTGCGCTGCTGCTCCTGGTACTCCCTGGAGTCCTCCCAGGGACGAGGGCCACGGATGTTCTTCCAGTCGTCCAAATTCGTCTCCTTTATCTTCTGCAGAGCAAGAAAATAAATAAAAAACCCACAAGAGGAGGCAGAGTTAAACTCCAAGATGTTCTGAATGAAAAAAAATACATAAAAGAGGATCATCCGCCTTCATCTCACCCTATCCTAACATCCTCCTCTGTCACACAAACTCCCCTTTTGCCTTATTGAGCTCCATATTTAACATTTTTCTCCAATACACCCACTATCCCCAAACCATCTCAGCGTTGTCTCTTACTTCGTCTCCAAGCCACTCAATCTGAGCTGTCCCTCTGATGTACTCATTTTCAATCTTGGCCACATCCAAATGTTCACTTTCTGCATCTCCACCTCTGCCACACCTCCAGCTCCACCTCTTGTCTTTTTGTCTGTGCCGCTGTCTCCAAACTATACATCATAGCAGATCTCACTATCTTGATTTGATTTGATGAAGCCTTTATTTGTCACTTGCAGTTGCCTGCAGCGAAATTGGACCTCTTCCAACCATACATACATTAAACAAACATCACTTTGGGAGACAGGTCAGAACAGGTAGCGTAAAGAAAAACAATGAAATGTACAACACAACAGGGCAGTGGAGGAGAAAAAAGAGAGCTCTACTCAGACTGAGCTCCTGATAGGGGATCAGTATGAGAACAGAAAACAAAAACTCCTCAGCACAAAAGCACATGAATCTTCACACCGTAACACCATGAAAACACATGACAAGCAACAGGGGTGGGTGAGTAGGGTTAGAGTAAGCTAATGTAGACAGCAGCATGGGGTTGCAGCATCTCTATGAAATCCAGCAATCCCGCCGTCTGCATCGGATGGGGGGGGCAAGCATTAGAGGCGTTTGGAATGGGGGAGTGGAGTGAGTGTGTATCTGTGTCAGTGTACATGCGTATGTGTGCGTGTGTGTATCCTGTGTTCAGCATGAGCGAGTGTGTCCTTTCACCCGGTTAAGCAAAAGTCTACAGTCCTTCAGCCAAGACAGGTGTCCTTGAAGGATAGGAGCAGAGAGACTAAACATAGTCCCGTTATCACGGACAAGAATTTGTTGTTCCAGAGCCGCATGAGTGAGGGAGATGATTGTTTTGGTTAGTGCGGACAACTGCACCAATTTCACAGTTGTTCT
>VOQK01042269.1:104989-117163 GCA_015052645.1 Benitochromis conjunctus | reverse complement strand
AAAATGAAAACTGGGAGCGTGTTCTGCGAGTAAGAGAAGGCAGGACCTGTAAAAGCTGATATTCAAATCCTGGGGAACAAATTCCTGACAAACAGAAGAGTAAAGCCGGGGATTTGGGGGCCTTGGGCAGTTCCCTGTAATGTTGCTTTAGTTTTGACGGCCTGTGTTTCACAACTGTCACTCATTTGTCACCTCATATCAGCTTTTTCACTGTCACCATCGCGGTCTGGGATACAGCCCTGTGGCACCGAGTCTGTTAATGTCCACATGCAAAATAAAACCAGAATACTGTTTTACATTCATACAGCTCAGCGTGGAGCAGGTAACACTGCGAGGGAGCGAGGTTGGAGTGCAGAACGGCCCGTTACATTTTCATTTTACAGTCTGGCGGTTTTAACCGACACTCTCACACGACAGCGAGCTTCAGCGGTGGCGACACAAAAGCTAACAAACAGCAGCCTGAAGATCGCCAGGAAATAATGTAATCAGTATGCGTTACAGTAGACTCACGGTTTAACACATCTCAGGTCGTCTTTTCGTAGCTGGCTGTTAGCACTGAAATGATCACGTGAACATGAAAGTTCAGCAGTTAACTTTGTGCGTCAGCTTTTACGAGCTGCACTCGCTCCAGTTGTGGCCACAGTTGTCCCGATGGTTCAGGTGCACTAGCTTCTCACTTGAACTTATCGCTGATCGCTCAAAGCTCCTGTGTGTTCACCTTTTGACTTCAGTGTAATGACGACTTTTCTACAACCTCAGCAGCTTGAGCGCAGCATTATCGGGCATCACAGAGACTCTGGCCAAAGAAGAGAAGAAAACTTTCTCCTCAGTGGTGGAATGTAACTAACTTGTATCCCATTACATTTTACTGACAGCAGTAACTGAATTTACATTTAAAACATGTCACATTTCTCAGCCTTGCTGTAATGAACTAGAAACCAGCATTTGAATGAAGCCATCTGGTCACTCCCAGTGTTGGTCTGATGCCACGTTTTCTATATGCTTCAATCTTAAAGTTTGTTCCCACTGAAGAGATCGCACAAAATGAGATGAATAACTCTTAATAATCCCATTTGTCCTCAGAAGTCCTGGAAAATGATACATACACAGCAGTTATCTGTGTTTATATACAGTGACCGTCTCCACATGTCTTTTTTTAATGTCATGTTATATATCTTTGTCTGTTATTGTTTTTATCACACTGTTATGAGTCATATTTTGATGCTTTGCTGTCAGAAACTGTGTGGCACTGCGAGTTAGAGACTACTGTAATAAGTGAGGCATCGGTTCTTTAATACAAACAGATTTTTCTAATCATTTATTTTGCAGCCTTTTCCCATCCAGTGTAAATTTAAGGTGAACTCAACTATTACTAACCAGCCTTTTGCTAAGCTAGGCTAAACATAGCCTGGGTCTTGCTCAATATTGGATACACAAAGAAGAAACTGGCGTCCATCTAATATAAAAGGATTTTTACTTTGGTCTATAGTATTGCTAATTTTTCTCAGCTTTGTCGCCCACGTCAGTTCAGCGCAGTGTGTTTTCACTCATAAGCAGCAGCTCATTAAAAAAGTTCAGTTGAGCTGTTGACTCTCTAATAGGCCTCCTGCAGCTCCTTAAACGTAGCATTTGCTAACAACACACGGCCCTCTTGTCAGTGTTTCATTCATCTTCCTCTGAACCTAATTTTTCCTTTAGAGCTCACCTTGGAGAATTCCCAAAACATTATTCGCTTTTGTTCGTCAGATCACCGAGCTTGCTTTTCTGTCTTTCTCTTTCTATGATTGAATTATGTTTGGCAAAGTACTAGAGGCAAAAGAAATTTTCACTCGTATCCGTACATGAGAGCACACAAAAGCAGTCATTGTTGGTAACCTAATGGGAATGTTAAGTAGAAGCAGGCAGAGACGTCTTTTATCTTGGGTATTTACAACTCTGTCACAACCAGCAGGAATTTGGAGGCTGAGGGGGAATAAAAAAAAAATAAAAAAATCACCTTTTTTTATCCCTGCCCGGATGCACCAGCTTTCATCTCTTAGTGCTCTTAACTGAACGGCCTGCTGTTTGTGCAGGGAGAAATGGAATCAAAGCCGGTGATTACAGGAATATTTGCAGAGGTTTGGGGAAAGGAGAAAAAAACATAAAAAGAAGAAAAACAATGGAGTAGAAAGTTAAATTTACCATCTCCAAAAAGTTGTTGACTCTGTGTTCACTGCAGGAGCTGTGGCCTCCAGCAGCTCACTTTCATTACCATGCAAAATAATCCTCTCTTTGTTCAGAGAAACAGAATTGCTGCTTTAAAAAAAGAGAAAAAGAAAACATCGTCTTACATTATTTTGCTCTTTCAGCATCTGTAAGAGGCCTTGAGCAGCAGCGTTATTCTCTGTGCCTCTTTGCAAAAAGGATGTCTCTCTGTGTTCTGTCTGATATCTATCCGTGCACTGCCTGCAGCAGGAATTATTCTTCACCGCTCGTTCTTTGGCCTACAAGCTTCAGGACCTCGCGCCTCTTTACCCTGAGCTTCTGTAGGGGTTTTACAACATGATACAGTAGCTTACTGCAGGAGGTCAAGTCTAGTTCAGCATGTGGGCTGCGTGTGTGTCGCCCAGTTCCTCTGGATAACATGGAATTACATGGTTAAGTCATTCAGCCAGCGTGAAGGGGGGAGAACCTGAGGGGAGTTTTAAGTAAAAGTCAATGGGGAGCATGGAGCTTTAATGGAGGCCAGTGGAGGTCGAGGGGGAGGAAACTGAGTGGAAGGTCAAAGATTTTCTGAGTCAAGTTGAGCTGTCTGCGTGAGGTTAACTTAGGAAAGGAAAAAGGCTGAAAATGTGAAGAGGAGGAAGATGGGAAGCACGGCACCCCCACCGATGAGAGCGCTCTTGCCCCCCTTGATGCTAATCCTCTGAAAGCTGTTTTCTAGCGAGGATTAGTGCCAGTGAGAACAAGGCTTAGAGCTCTCCGCAGAGTCGAGATGAGAAATCAAATACAGGTGCTTGTCTGGGGCTGAGCCCGATGACTTTTCTGTGTGCAATATCATACAGAGGGGATAGCTCTCGCCGCACCAGCTGGTATTACATCCTTCAGGGTGATATTGTTGGAATTCAGGCCAATGCTGACTCGTGCAGAACAGAGAAAAGAATCCTCTGAAGCTCAGTGGATCCTCTAACCTAGAAAGCTCAACCTCCCCCCTTTGCACAAAGTCAGGTTGCTCTGTTTTTAGGCTGCAGAGAGAGGTTATTATCAGTACAACTCAAATAAAGAGTTTGTGTTATCATGAAGCATATCCACAACTAATTAAAATAAATACCAAATGCTACCTCAGCTGTCCAGACTTTTCCATTTAATCTTATCCACAAATGAAACAAGAAAAAGCTTAAACAGTAACGATGCTTCTGTTCATTAAGTAATGACTGTTTTACTTGCATCAGGTATAAGATGCAGACCTGAGGATAGAGCTTTTAAGTGCATCAAGGTAGGACTGGGTTTCAACTATCGATTTTCCGATTAAAATCGATTTTAGCCTGAATAAAGCGATATCGATTCATTAAAATCCTGAAGAGATTTTTGAATATAAATGTATTTTGCCAGAAACGCCAGAATCTCAAGTTAAAGCTTTCATTTCAAAAACCACCAAACAGCAAAAACAGTAAATGAGAGCAGATAAACTGATTCCACACAAAGAATCAAACTTAATCCAATCGAGACCGTGTGAATCGGAGTCGAATCGATTATAGAAATCAGAGATGATACCCAGCCCTACATGAGGTATTTGCTTGTCTGTGTTGTTGTTTGGACTGTGTTAACGCTCGTCGAGTTGAACGTGTTGTACAGATGTTGGTTATTAAAAGCTGCAGTCGTGGTTTAAGGTTAGTGATAAATATTAGAAAGCACTTTGTTACACTTAGAAATGTTTCTGTGTCTGCTCCTTGATGTAAACATGCAAACTATTAGAGTGTAGCGTACAGTACTACATTTAAGCCCACTAATACATATATAAGTATTTCACACGTTTTAACAGACGGTTGTTATTATGAGCTTATAGGAGGGCTGATGCATCACCTGCTGTTGAGCGATCTGGACAAAGAGCTTCTAGTCCACAAAGCCAAAAGAAACTCAATATAATACTGGATGGTGACATTAATGGAAATTTAATAAACTTTTTTATCCAAGCTTTTCCAGCAGTGTAGCAGAGTTTTTGGTACTTAAAGTCTAATTTAGTTTTGTACACAAAAAACTAAACTGTCAGGGCTGAACAGCCGAGGTGTTGTGGTGTGGACCCAAAAGCAGACACGGGAGAGAAAACAGCAAGCTGTTTATCAAAGCTGATAGCAAAACACAAAACAAGGCAAGGCGAGGCGAGCTGGGGAAAAACTAAACTAAAACCTAAACTCAACTGGGATAAACTCAAGCTAATCATTAAAAACTATGACTTGAACATGGCCTGAACAGGAACATGCAAAACTATGACGTGAGAAAGGCAAAGCATGAGCATGAACCTGAGAAAAAACAGACTGGAATCGACACGAGAGCCAGGAACATGAGGCAAGACTGATGACCTGACAACAAACAAAGGGAGACAGAGGACTTAAATACACAGAAGGGTAATGAGGGAAGTGGAAACACCTGGGGATCCACACCAGCCGAGAGGAGACAGCATCTCCACACAGCTATCCCTGGATGACCTCCAGGGGGTAGCACTCAGGAAGCCTTCTGGTAAGATGCCTAAGTTTGTTCTTTAGACTGAAAGCTTCACTCCACTCTGCTCTGAGCCTCTCAGACGGAGCCCAGCATCCTTATGGAGGATTCTCATTTTGGCCATTTGAACGCATGCACTCACTCTCTCGGTCACCACCCAGAGCTCATGCTAGAACATGTGGAGCTGTACATATCACAGAGGACTGGTATTAAAAAAAAATATCACTTCATGTATCATAAATTGTTTGGGTAATGATGTATATTTAAACCATGATTACAGACCAATCTCAACAGAGGTGCTGACTGCTAATAGTCTTTCTGGAACGAGATGCATTTATACACAGAAATTAGTAAAAGTTATCTTTTTAGTTACCTGCAAAATGCTGTGACAGAAAAGTCTTCAGAGTGAATATAGTAATGGAAAGAATAATAATTAGCAGAACCTCTGGACTACCATTAGAGTAATTGGTGTACCTGAGTTTCAGCTTGCAGTGAAGCAGCAGCAGCTAATGAGCGTTCTCTGCCTTCTCTGTGATGATGTTTAATTTTAAACCTGATGTTGCAGAACATGCACACAGCATGTTGTACATTATATAAAAATAAGAGCGCTCTCAGCCCGTCCTTGTTCAGGGGATTATTTTCTGTTAGGAGCTCATGTTTATTTTTTTCAGGCAGCCAGCTGGTGCAGCGGTGGACTGTGTGTGTTTGCGTGTGTGTGTGTGTTTGCGTGTGTGTTGTGTCCCCCTGGGTCGGCGGCTCGGCACTTATAATGCATGGCTGTGCTCACCTGTTCGACACGGGAGACGCATCGCCTCCATCGCTGAGGCCGCAAGACAGATGAGGAGGAGAAACAGCAGCATCGGCGCTCCTGGAGGTGACCCAGCTCTGCGCACCGCCGTGACGCGTAGCAGCACGGCGGGCAGGAGGAATGGCAACAGGAAAGTCAGTGGATCAAGGTGCCTTTAAGCAAGGCACTGAACCCACAGCAGCTCCAAATGCACAGCAGGAGACTCTTGCTATGACCCACTTCCTCACCTTATTCGAAAACACTCAGCCAGCCTTATGTAATTTATGTAATGAGGGTGACAGTGCACTCTTTAGTGAAGCAGTGCTTTGGTCACACTATTCCAAATTTCAACCTGGAAAACTTTCATTTGGTTTAAAAAAAAAAAAAAAATGGGGTTTTTGTTTTTTTTTGTGGGGGGGGGCTGCAGAGCTGCATGCTGGAGTCAGATGAACATTTCATTGTGTGAAAACAGTGTCGAGCTGGAGCACAAAACCAGATTTTTACCACGTGTCTGTTTTCCTCTCACAGAAAGTCTGGTGTGAAAAAAGAATATATTTATACACACGAGATCAATAAAGTCTTAAAAAACTGAATGTTAGAAAATGAGCTGAGGAGTGGATGATGAGCCATCAGGAGGGATCAGCTTCAACATATTTCTACTATTTTAGATACCTTTCTGTAAGCTTACAAACCATATGACCACCGTATATTAAAAAGACTAACTGACTAATGACATGAATCTATTTTAGTCTAATTACCAGCCTGTACAATGGGAATAACCCAGTGGAAACGTGGCCATTTATAGTCAAATATCTCCCTCTAGCACGGAAAGTGTCCTGTTTCTCGAGCTGTAGGCAGTATTTGCTTTCAGTACTTTCATTGATGAACTTCTGAAATCATCTGGCATCATCAGACAGTTTTCTTTACTTCCAAAGTGACACATTATTACACCTTTAAAGAGAAACTTTAGACAGGGAACATTTGCTTGGACACTTGCTGCTCAGCTGGTGACTCATTAGTTGCAGAGACTGTTTCCGCTTCAGCCGTTTCGTCATGTTGAACACACTGAAACAAACAGCAGGTTATGTAACCTGTTGGCTTATCAGTGCTGAGAGCATCAGATAAAGTTGGGAGTGTTTGTTAGGGTGAGCAACAAGGACTCACCCTGTTCAGGTGCTGTCCAGGAAAATAAAGACAAGCCACTTAGCTGCCACTGAGCTGTTTAATTAGAAGCCCTGCTGCTCATTAATGAGGACACTAACGAGGAGCGCCGCCCACTGCTTGGTAATGAGTGGTGAGCTCATTACCGAGTGGGTGATGGCTGGACGTGACAACGCTGACGCTGCAGGCTGTCTACAGGGGGCGAAGAGCAGCAGACACGGAGAAGCTGTGATTGGCAGTCCGCAGCAGGGGGCGTGGTCACCAGGTCTCCGCTAATTGCAAAGTTAAGAAACAGTGGGAGTCGGTGTGTTGTTGCACTTTTACTTTTATCGAACAAGGTGCTATTGATCAAGGCTTGTTTATTTGCAGACACGGAGGCCTGCTGCAGTTCCTATAGAAAGGTTATCAGGTATTGATGAGCGAGCTTAGGGGTTCTGGCCTTTGGTTTCGCTCTGCTCTGCAGCAGCAAAGGAAAAGAGGTGATGGAAGCGGAAACAAAAACTGAAGAAATGTGCGTGCAAACACTTCAAATTGAAAAATAACTTAATAAGACATGACATAAGACAAATCACTTGGTTATGTTTAAGCACTGAACGCTACCATGGTTAGGAACAGAGGATCCGTATGCCATGGTTTGGTAGTATAGATTCATCTTAGTATTGTCTAAAGGCAGTGTGCTAAGGCACCTTGCATGGTGAGACACCAGTAGCTCTGACAAAACATCAGTGTTGATGCCCTGAATAACAATGGCCTGAGGAAAAAGACCGAGACGCACGTGACCACCGGAAATGACACTAAAGTGTGGCCACTGGCTGTAATGTTTTGGCAGTAGCCACCTTTTATGAGGGAGAACTCTGGCAGGTGTGCTAGAGACAGCGTCTCCAGTTTTAAGGTTTCTTACAAGTTACAAAAAGGTTTTCATAGAAGATTTTTTTTTTTTTTTTTTGCTACAGTTGCTGAAAACATGCAAAATGTTCTTTACAGTGATTTTCCTGAATGATTTTTTTCCTATTTTAGTAACTGACAAGGATCCATGTCTGCAGCATTTTAGGAATAAAGGAAGTCAGGTTTGCTTTTCAGCCAAAGCACTGCTGCTGGGATGAATGTGCATCGCTCCTTCTCCACTTCATTTCAAGGACTTTAAATCTCAAGGCAAGTTAGAAACAGGAGAGGTAAAAAGAAAAAGGAGAATAGAACGTCTTTGACTGTCAGGCAGCGTTGGCCGTTTATCCAGCACACCAGCGGGCACAAAGCCGTGAATAACGGAAGCAGGGAAAAAAGAAACCGATCCCATTTCATCTCCGCAGGAACATGACGGAGGAATAAAAGCAATACTAAAGTTCAATGGGCCCTGCAGAGTTTCTTCCACATGCAATTTGTCACAAGCAGCGAGGTCCATCCACTGGAAGGGGCCGGTCCTGGAACTCCACTACTGCTACTGCCACGGTATCTATTACAATGCTGCATTGTTATAGGAAGCACTACAACCTGTGCAGATGTACGGGTGTGTGTTTGTGTGGTTTGTCACACTTTGGGGCACTACATCTAATAGTTAAAAACAGCTGCTACACTAGTTTGGGACTGAGGCACCAACGGTGCCACCATTCAGACTCGAACCTTTGTCTTGCTAATCTTACGTCCATGCACATCCCAATGTTGGACGTTGTATACAGCTGATACAATGAACAGGAATATGTATGTATGTATATTAAACCATAACCAGAAAACTTCATGCTGCTAGGCAACAGGACTAAGATGAAGAAATAGTAAGACTAGCTTTAAATTCAGTGGATGTAAAGTACGTTCTAAAGACTCGTAATAACAAAGAACCTTCAGTTCAGTTTCATTTATGTATCTCTAAGGCAGCGGTTGCCTTAAATATTAAACGGTACCTTACAATATAAAGCACCTTAAACTTGAAGCAACAAAGCGAGCCCCCACATTTTCATTAGAGATCTCTGTATCGGAAAAGCCACCTGCTCGTGCTAGATGCTCTGATTCACATTGTCTGCATGCTGGTTTATAACACTGCACATTTCATTGACTCATGGAGCCACAGTGTCCACAGTAATGGGAAATTAGGTCTGCATGAGAATTACCTGTAGAAAATTAAAAGTATTGGTATAACCATCATCTCTTGAAACATTTTAAGAGTCAGCAGAATAAAAGCTTTTATTGTCAGTATCAAATCATATGACATCACATGGTGCTGACATTGCTTGGCCAGAGACATACCTAATATGGGAACTTATGGGATAGTTAACAGCGTCATGTGTCTCAGTATGTCAGGATGTCAGAATGGAAAGATAAATCCTGACGTGTGTTATGTCTGAGCCTACTGAATCCACCAGAGTTACCAAAGCAAAGTCAAAGCATCTCAACACAACATCACAAGCTGCTCTTGGACTTTCTAAGTCTCTAAAACTCTAACGAGGACCCTAACTCCAAAGGTTAGTCCCTCATCTGGGTTTTGATGATGGTGTTGGAGAGCACACATCAGTCCAAACGTTTTCATTTATCTCCCATCACAGCCATCGCATTAGAGATCTCCATACAGGAACAGCTGCCTGCTGATGCTAGTCACGCTTATATACAGCGTTTGCACACCATGACAACTGTACGCTGAGAACACTCATACAAACTGCATTAATGTCCATGTTAAAATCAGCTCGGTATAGCCTTTAGAGCAGTAAAATTGTGACATAATTTTGTTGTCACTGAGGTTTTGGTTAACATAGTCTAATCAGATTGTGCTTTAATTGGATCCAATCAAGTCAAATGATTATTGCAAGCTTTGCAGAACAGAGACACAACAAACACATGATGAATAGCTGTGCAACATTATATCATGAACACTGTCACAACCTGGCTCAAAGGAGGTGACAAAGAAGTGGGAGACCACACGCAAACTGTTAACGGCTATAAGATATTTTAATGGAGTAAAGAAATGTAACACAAGGAACATAAGGCACGCCAGATGAAAGGAGGAGGAAAAAGCCAGCACGGAGGGTCAGTCAAGGTGGCTTTATATACTGGCCTTCTCAGGTGTGCTGCATCTATAATTAGGTCAGCTCCACCTACACATACCTGAAAAAGACAGGTAACAACAAAACAAGGCCAGCCCACTGGCTGTCACAACACCATATGAAGGTGTTCTGTGACTTGCCACTGGCTGGTACACACTACCCATCTCCAACTTAATGTGATCGGACTCTGGTTCAAAGTTTTTTCAGTCGTCATGATTCAGTCATTTGTTGCCATATCAACATGAATGGTATTAATTTTGGCATGCAGTACAACAACAAACATGTACATCTACACATTGTATTCAAAATAATATCAATAAAATCAGATAACACACAGTGCGATGACGTGCCCACAGAAGACACACTATTAGAATTAACAAACAATAAACACACAGAAGTGCAACCATATGGCCCACGCCCTTAAGGCATCAGATTAAAGCGCATGAACTTGTTTATCAGTATGTCCAGACATTTGGATGCTAATTGGCTCAGAGTAGGAAAAGCTGTGGATGTGAGATGTTTTCTTTTAAATGCTGCAGTCTTTTGTTGTGAGGGAGATAACTGAATAGAGCGTTTGAATATGACGGACTTTAGGACTGTGAATGGTCTACTTTCTCCCCTACATACTTATTAGCATCACTGTCTGATGACAATTTACACCAACCAACCAGAGAGAAGACCTTTCCCTAAAATCCATCATCAGATCAGTTGCACCACTTTAGTATCCCAGACAAAGCAAGGTATTGTACTGCGTCTGAGCATTTATAAAAAGTACGTTGAGAAGTGGTGAGCAGATATGTCACCGAGGCTCTGCTGATAATACTGGGCTGTGTTTTGCACAGTGACAACTTTAAAACTCAAAGATATACAGAGGGGCAGAAACCTGACAGACTGATCTGGTGTCAGTGCCTCGATGCTTCTGAGTTTGAACTTTATATTTATTTTAGTTTTGCTTTAAAGTTGTTAAACCTCTTATGAAGTGTAATGTTGTCCTTGATTCAAATTTTATTGTTTTACTGTAATACTGGATGTCATTGAGGCATAGCTTTATTTAATTAAATCATGACTTAAGCCCCAAAGGGGCTGCACATCAACAGTGTGTTATTAATTAATCTGAGATTAAATCTCTGCTCAGGTTGAAACCAACTCCGTGTACCAAGGAGAACGATGAAGGTTCAATTTGTCTCACTCCAACAGGTGCAAGAAAGCTAAAAAAGAGTGAGTTATTTGTGAGTAAAGCGAAGTTTCTGCATTCCCACCCTGTCCCAAGAATCTGATCGGGCCCCAAACTCTGTGGCCGAAGCAAAGAACACGTTTTAAGTTTGGTCCGCTGATATCAGTGGTGGGAAAGTGCTTTTTTTGTTATTTGCATTTTTATGTGTCCCAAAGGGGAAAAAAAAAAAAAACAGTTGCTTCTGGTTTTGATATATCCATGTTTAATAGATGTTAGTCAGGCATGGACACAGACACACATCTTTTTGTTTGTTCCTTTAGATGTCAGCATAAGAGTCACATGAGATGTCTTTTAAAATTTGCTACTGAAGAAAATTAAAGGAAGCATTTGAAAACACATCTCAGTGGGAAAAAAATCATGCTGGACGTCCTGGGTAACCTCTACTCAGATCACTTAGCTCCTGGACAGTCTAAACTGTAACCTTAACGTGCAAATCAATTTACCAAAGCATAATGTCCTAGAGGTCTTCTATTGGATTTAGGTCCTGCTTGTCTCCTGGAATCTCCTCCATGCTCTTGAGACACAGCAAACCTTCTGACAATGACACATATTTAAGTGCCTTGCCTGAGGAGCTGGACTGCCTGTGCAGTAGGGCCCAGGTACCCAAGCAAAACTAGTGAGGAGGGAAGAAATGTCAGCGTCCGCCACCTGTAAAGCATTTCCTGTTTTGAGGCTTGTCTCATTGTTGCCCCTCTTGCGCACCTGAGGTTAATTTCATGAACACCAAAGCAGCTGAAACTGATTAACACTCCCCTCTGCTACATAAGTGACCAGATCAATATCCTAGAAGTTTCACTGACTTGATGCTGAACTCTGAATAAAAAGTGTGTAATGTTTCTTTTTTCAGTCGCTTTTGTTTTTGTCAGTAAGATTAATGCTAAATAACCTTTTCAAATTACATTAAAAATGCTAAAATAACTAAATAAAGAGAGTTTTTAATACTGTTGCACATGGACTCAACACTAGTGAGCTGAGACATGACGTGATGTGTGCGCGAGTATTTGTATATGGAGATTAGGAATTAAAAACAATGAAGTGAAAAAGATTTCTGACTCACACACACATATTTTATAAACTGGACTCATTTCTCTTTTTAATGGTTTTTGTTTTGTCCTTTAAAACACTTTGTGACCTACTTATTTAATAGAAAGCATGAAAGTGTAAATCATTCTGACTTTTAATGAATCAGATGTAATAAAAGCAGAGATGCCAGCAAGTGAAGGTTTGAAAATTAAGGGACCAAAAGTAACTTAAAGAAAGATTATATT
>VOQK01042269.1:94962-104969 GCA_015052645.1 Benitochromis conjunctus | reverse complement strand
GTTTAAATAGCCCTACATAATAAATTAGGAAACAGTGTGTGTGTGTGTGTGTGTGTGTGTGTGTGTGTGTGTGTGTGTGCAGGTGAGGCTGACAGCAAGTTAAAGCACACAAAAGACAAGCTGGCATCTCACATGAGTTACATTACTTCTGTTCAACTGAAGCCTCGTTTTGATAATAGTTGATGAGTTATGTGCCATCCCAAAGGTGTTGACTGATCTCCAGGGTCATCTCTCCAGGGTGTCCTGGGTCTACCCTGCGACTTGAAATACCTCACCAAGTCCAGGTGGGATCCTAGTTAGATACCTTTCAATGTGGAAGAGTAGCATCTATCTCTAAAGCTGAGACCAGATACCCTTTCCTGTAAGCTCATTTCCACTGCTTGTCTGCACAATCTGGAAATAGACCGAGCATTTAAAGCGCTTTATACTACAAGCCTCATTCATCCATTCACACTCTAATGAACACATGGAGAGAAACTTGAGGTTTAGTATCTTGCACAAAGATATTTTGGCATGCAACTGGAGCAACAGGCATCCTACAATCAACCGTTTGATTAGTAGATGGCCTGCTCGATCGCCTCGGGGTGGCTGTGGTAGAGCTACACCCCAAAAATTTAAAGTGTACTCATTCCAGTTACAGGTATAGAGTGCATTCCCTGAAACTGTATTTGTACGTAATTTTTCCTCACTTCCATCCTGAGTCAGGAAAGACAGAACCGTGATTCCCTATTACCCGTGGTCACCATGATAAGAACCATCACGTCGCCACCCTGGAGGGCCAGTGATCGGCTCAAGGTTCTAGAGCAGGGGTCTCCAATTCCAGGCCTCGAGGGCCGGTGTCCTGCAGGTTTTATATAACACCCTGGGTCAGCACACCTGAATCAAAGGATTAGTTCATTAGCAGGCCTCTGGAGAACCTCAAGACATGTTGAGGAGGTCGTTTAACCATTTAAATCAGCTGTGGTGGATCAAGGACACATCTAAAACCTGCAGGACACCGGCCCTCGAGGCCTGGAGTTGGAGACCCCTGTTCTAGAGTCACCAAAGTGACTGGGGTGCCCCGAAGGGACATCCTGCATGGGTGCATGGGTTTTGCATCTGATAGATGGATACCTGGAGAGTCAGGTCTCATTTGCACGCAGGACCCCAACCAGGGCAAACAGTGAGCCTAGAGGCCAGAGGAATGAACCGTCCTAAAGCACCAGGATGGCATTGGCCCTCTGTTTGCAGACTATGTTTGCCAGTTGATCAAAGCTGAGGAGAGGAATTTATAGACCAGTATATCAGCAGCTTTGAGGTTCAGCACTCTCTTCACAACAGCAGATTGGTACAGCATCCCCACAGACGCCATACTGTCTGTCAATCTCCCTCTCCCTTTTTCCCCACAGTCATGAACAAACCCCACAATACCTGAACTCCTCTACCAGCAACTCTTCTCCAAACTAGGGTGTACACTCCACCCTCATACCTCTCATTTCAGCCACTTCACACTTGACGGAGGTCAGAGCTTGATAAACCCAAAAGAACCACCTCATCCGCAGAAAGCATTCAGAAGATCCTCTGAACAACAGACCTGGCAGCCTCCATGATGCCCAGACCCAGCCCTCCTGTGGACCTGCCACAGTAGAAGGCGCTGTAGGGCTCTGGTGCGATGTAGATCACACAGCAGTTAACAGCGGGGGTCTTGGTGGTTGAAACAGGTTTTCATGAAGCTACTTTCTAAATATGATCTGCATGGCCGACTTGAAATGTAAATAGATGAGATAAAGACGTTAATTAAGAACAGATATTTTCCAAGCTATATGTTGTCATACTCTAGCATACTGTATCTTTGATCTCTCCTCTGAGTTCAAAGTGAGATTCTTTTCTTTCTTCACTGAAACCAAGTTACATCCATAAAAAGTCGATGAGATCACTGCGTTTCTCTCAAATCTTTACAATACAAAGGACTTTCCTCATTAATATATCATAAAATTATATTATATCGGCATTTTTCAGTTTCTTATATTCAAATTGCTGCGTTTCATTCTTTTACAAGCTTTTGTCATATTTCCTTGAAAGTCAGGTGATAATAGCTCTAGCTGAGCTGTAAGAACTGCACAATTTTCTTTGTCACGACTAGTTGGAAAAACTCTTCATCCACACATTTTCTCTTTAGTGTTAATTAGCACCTTAGCTTGCTAACAATCCACACTAAAGGAGTGACCAAGCTCAAACATGAAGTGGAGAAAATAAAAGCGTATCTAGTGTTGAGGATGCACACTGGCATCAGTGTGTAAGATGATGTAGCACAACAATGCAGCAAAGATTTATTGGCTGGTCTAAGGAACATTCACATTATGCTGCATAAATATCTTAAATCAAGCTTTCAATTACCGTTTTATATATGATGGCGACACTTTATGATTAACTACTAAATAAACAAGCATTCAACTATTGGACGCAGCCGAGTGGACCAAAACTGGCCCTCAATAACAGAAGGGATGACTCCATCAGACAGCTACAGATAAATATGATGCTGCTGGATCCACATGGCCACAGCTCTCCCTCTTGCTTTCTGCTCTCTTCATCCTCTCCATGTCTCTCTTTTCCTATCTATAGCCCAAGTGCTGATTAACTCCCCATGAGGCCGAAGGCTTGAACACCACAGTGGCCTTCAAATTAAAGAACCCTCTTCCTGTGCAATCAGCAGCCCCTTCCTTCTCCTCACAAGTGATGTTGCGCTTCCTCTCAAGTCCAAGAAAATAAACTCCATTTTTCAGCCTCTTTTCCTCAAAGGTTTGACTGAGTGGCGAGCAAGCAGTCCAAGTGTCGGAGCTTGGAGGAAAGAGGCCAGACCCCTGTGGAGTCGACAGGAACCTGAATTTTCAGTGAGGCTGCACAGCCTTCTGAGCGTGTGGTGAGCTGTGAAGATGTGGTGTCTGCAGCAGATCTCAGCCAGGGAGGTCATCAAAGTTTAGCTGTCAGTTAGTGTCTGTGAGTGCTACGTTGCCCTCTAGGTTCGTATGGGGAGTTGTTCTCACTTCTTAGTTGTTCATACACCGAATAAACTGTGTTGTTAAATGCATAAAAGCAGTGGCAGGCTCTGTGAAGCTTTAAGAAAGTTAATGAAATTTGCCAATCGTCTGTCAAATAAATGAGACAGAAGTCCGCGTGCCCTTTGTGGGAATGATAATAAAAAGATCTATGTAATTACGAGAAGAAAGTCTTCTTGGTTCCCAAAAGCAAACATTTGGATATGATTTTCTTTTTTATTTAAGGTTAAGTGTTTCCTGAGGCTTCCTTGAGGTTTAAATTTTTTTTTATTGATGTGGAAATATTTCTTTTATTTTCCTTTATGTTTCGCTGACCCTGTTCTGACTGACTCATATGCTCGGCTAATAAAATGCAGCGCAGAGAGTCACCGAGCAATCACCTCAACAGATTGTTTAACTCAATCTGAGCTTTCATCGTGAACCCGAGGTCACAGACATTTTTGTTCCATTTATTGTCTGTGGGGACCTTTGACCTGTGACCTCATTACCGCTGCTGTTGTTGATGTTGACCTCAGAGGATCACAGAGTTGGTCCCAGTGCTGCAGGAGGAACAAAGCCAAAAAAAACTGATTTTATTGAACCACACACTACACACTCTACACACACACACACACAAAAGCTTGTGTGAGGCCCGTGGCATTTAATTACAAATTCTCCCAGTGTTTATTGTAGTAAGTTATGCATTAGCATTAATTACCATTAAATATGATTTTAATTTAAATTAAAATTGAACTTTACACAAAAAGGTTGCATTAAAAAAAAGTGTTTTGTTTTGCCCATGCACCAAGGCTGACATGTTTCCACATTTATCCCAAGTAGACTTTTGTTATTTGGCTCATTTATTCATTATACACAGTATATACTTTTTTGTGTTGTTTTTTATTGTTTTTATTGTTTTGTTTGTTTGTTTTGGGGGGGATTTATGTGAAAAATCCAAATACTTATTATGACAAATTTATCTCCTTACATACCAGGAGATGTACAGTGGGGGCATAATTATCTGACCCCCTGCTGAATTTGTAAGTTTGCTCGCTTACAAAGAAACAAACTGTCTCTAATTTTTATGGTAGTTTAATTTTAATAGAAAGAGACAGAACTGTGTGCTTGTTAACAGTCTGAATGGCCCAGGGGAAGAAGCTGTCAGTGAGTCTGGAGGTGTGGGATCTGATTGACCTGAGGTACCATCCAGAAGGGAGTGGGTGGGCACGGTGCAAAGGGGTCAACTGTGATGGCCCTAGTTTTCCTGAGACAGGAGGATCTGGTGATGGCCTCTGGGGGGGGGGGGGCAGAGGGCAGCCAGATTTTTTGGGTGGTGTTAATGACCCTCTCCACAGCCTTCCTGTTCTCAGTGAGTACTCACCCAGTTGGTGCAGCCATACCAGTTGGTACTGGGTGAGTACCAACACCCAGGCAGGAGGAGAGCACGCTCTCCACTGAGGAGCGGTGGATGGCCAACAGCAGCTCCCGGTCCAGGGTATTCTTCCTCAGGACACGGAGGAAGTGCAGCCGCTGCTGGGCCTTCTTTACCAGGGCGATGGTGGTGTGGGTCCAGATGAGGTTGGCAGAGATGTGGGTGCCCAGAAACCTGAAGGTGGAGACAGATTCCACCCGTTCTTCATTTCTAATGAGCGATATATCATTAGAATATATCTTTGATCCCCAAGGAAAACACGGCTCGCTTACTTGGTGGACAAACCCTTGTTGGCAAGCACAGTGGTAAGACATTTCTTGTAGTTGGTCACCAGGTTTGCTCCAGCTCCCACTGCAGATTTTCTATGCAGTCTGGAGAGTGTCTAGGCCACTCAGTGACTTAAGGTGCTTCTTCTTTATTGCCTTGGTGCCATGTTTTGGGTCATTGTCATACTGGACGGCAATCCCAACCCATCTTTAGTCTTCTGGCTGATCCATGATTTTACAGTACACCGCCTTGTAGTTGTATGGAATCAAATACATGTTTCACTCGATGCCATGCAAATCAGTTTAAAGCTTGTATGTAATGTTTTTTTCTGGATCTTTAGTTGATATGTCTCTCCCTTAAAGTGAAAGTACCATAAGAATTGTTTAGCAGTGGATCAAATAATTATTTCTCCCACTGTTTAGTTTGATTGACATGCAGCCATACCATTTTCACCTTGTCATTAGGGTCTGTTTGGTGTTTGTTGGCTGTTCAGTGAACATAACCTAAGATTAAGTACTTCTTTCAGCATAGCTGAGAGTTTACTGTTTTATTATTATTTGGATCTAATTTATTCGGTTGCATGGTGGTGTTAAACAGCTAAATATACGGCCATCTCCTCAAGAACCCAAGGATTTTCTTGGAACTCATAAAAAGCTCAGACATATAAGATCTGAACCTTTTATGAATCTCGGAGGACACAGAAGGATGTTTATCAGCTAGAAGGTCAATTTATCTGGATATTAGAAAAAGAAAAAAAGTATTTCTCCACAGCAGAATTTTGCCACACAGCTGGTTTTCACAGCTGAGGTGAAAGTTTCTGTTTTCACTGACTCTAGTGTCAGGGACGCTGGAGTAGCAGAAAGATTGTTTCTGCCTGACGTTTGACGGCACACTTGAAATTCCATTCAGCTGCACTTTACTGGAAATAATGCAAAATAAAAAAACAACCCGAAAAAAAAAAGTCAGAAGCAAAGTAGTCAGTGTAGAAATGTATTTAGTAATATGGGCCGACCCTTCATCCCTAAGCGGCAGCAGATCCATCACTGTGAGAGTTTTAGGCCAGTTAGAGGAGGTTTCACATGCGTTTGATGCTTCAGCTTTGGGTGACGACATCTGTGTGTTTCTCCTGCTTTCAGCTTTTGACACCGTAGCAACATTTCAGCGCCGATCATGTCTCGAGACACTGCGCATGGGTGGAAATGCGCTTTAACCTCGCTGCCCACTTGTTTAACCACCCACTCCCCAAAACTCCTCATCCTCAGTTGGATTAGCGGCCTAGCGAGCAGGTGCCGTTGAGTTTACCAGACCTTTGGCCTCTGCTTAGAGCTCTGTAAGCTGTGTGTGGGTTTAGCGCAGCAACACTAACCCATCCCTTACCCTTTTTGTTTCCAGTGTCCTTCTTCACTCACAGTTTGGCTTCCCCCGATGGTTTGTAGTGCACCAGCGAGTGGCGAGAAAGAGGGAGACCCTGAGGTTGTGCCAGTCTGAAGGTGGAATGCGTTTGATTATACGATCTAATCCTCGCTGTAACATGCCTGCCGGCCAGGCGTGTGTGGGCGGCTGGTAATGGTGGTGGTGGATGGAAGGGGCGGGGGGGGGGGGGTTGTTGTTGTTGTTGGATGTTGCTCTCACACATCCCTCTGACACAGGTAGGCGATTCATCCCCGGCTGGAAGAGCTTCGGGCCAGAGTGGCAAGCGTGATTCACATCAATCCAAATTCACCTTCTTTATTTCCCCCACAAACCTTTTTCTTTTCAAGCACCACTTCTTCCTCTCTGGAACGCAGCTCTGCTTGGCACTAAACAACACAGCTTTCTGTGTGAATGTGCATGTGTGTGTGTGTGTGTGAGTGTGGTTTAATCCCCTGCAACCCAAAGACCTTTCTTTTTTATTTTTTTTATTTTTTTTGGCAAAAAAAGTGGATTTCAGTTGAGGAAGAGAGCCGAGCCTTTTTTCTGTTGTTTTTTTATCCAGAGCTTGTGATGTCGGCCGCCCACGACCGCGGAGGATTCGGTCCAATCTGTGTTTACAACACAGACACTGCTGACTTTTTGCTCTCTTCCAATTTTTCAATTATATGTCCTCTGGCGAATAGCAATTACAATTCACTTGATGGAATATGAGCATCTTACCCCCCCCTCCCCCTCGTGTGTGCTGTGCTGTTGTGACGTGGATAAAACACTTGTTATCTATAATATGACTACAATGTTCATGCCTCCCGATGGGGCCAACTAAACAGAAGCTTATCTATAACTCTGACACCACAATCCATCTCTGACACGGACAGACGCAGTGCGTTACGCCGATGCAGAATGCACAGCTTTCTCGGGCCTCCCCCACACGCTCAAATAAGCGTCGCTCTCAATTATTTTACATTGGATGTCCGATTTGTCTTACTGTCAAATTGAATTGCAGCGGATGGTAAACTGATTGGAGTATATTGGATGGTGAGGCGAGTGACAGGCCGGCCCATTTACCGCACTGTATATATTTTCTTTTGACACCTTATAACAAATCTTTATTTTGACAATTTATTCTGATCTAACTCGTCAAATTGTTGGTGTTCAGATCTAAATTATTTTAGTTCCTCACTTACTTTAGATAACCCAACCCGAAGCTTGTTTCCAACACAGACCAAACCAGAGCGAATCGTAGATCCAGGCTGATATGCGTAGTCCTTCAATGAGAAGACCACCAAAGCAACTAGCTGTACTCCTCCAGCTTATTACATTTAATGCAAATGTAAAAGAAGTAGTTGTTGCAGGTGTTAGCAGTGTTATTTCTCATTGAACTTTATGTCCCTCATCAAAATTTTTGCTTCAGTTGTTCATTTAATTAAAATGTGACTACAGAGATGAAATCTGGCGTGTTAATGACCAATGATGTGAAACACCATTTTAAATTTGCCATAAAAACAACTTTTGCTATTTCAGGTTACTATAATAATTTAGACATTGTAAAATAAAGTGTTACAAACAACACAGAATAAAAAGACGTTTAATATAAAGTGTTATTTTCTCATTAGTTTTGCATCTAAACTCATTTTGAGTTTTAGATCTGAATGGATGTGATGCAGGATTACCAGTAATGCGATTACTGGAAGGACTCGCGGACACTGGTGCTGATAATCGCTGGAGGTGGGTGGTGTAGGAGAGGACTGCATCAAAGGGACTGATAACTGAGATTATAGCAACTGAAAAAGGAAAAGATTTAAAATCATAGGAAGTCATTTATTAGTAATGACAAAATCTGAATTTCATTTCAGAGGAAGGCCTTCAGTCATACTATCCCAGTGTGTTTAGAGCTGACGTAGCACTAAAACTAACCAAAGCAGATCAGCACCAGGCTTATGAAACTAAATCTTGTGCCATATTAATGCAATAATAAAACAATATCGACAGAGATTCAAACTGTACTTCTAATTCTAATAAATGGCTTCAGTCATGTTATGTAGAAAACAAGCTCAATCAATCAATCAATCAATAAAAAGTAGTGCAAAAACTAAAGAGTGTAGCCTCATATTTTCATCAGACATTTGAATAATAGACATTTAGTATACTTCAGTTTGCTTTACAAGACATTTCATAATATGACAAAAAGAGAAATTCAGTCTTTCTCCATCTCCACGCTGTGATATTAGAAATGTTCAATTTGAATCTGCCACTTTTAAAAAAGTTACTCACTTCTCTTCAGATGTGACTACAACGTGCACTGTGACTTCTGCTCCACAACAACAAGTCAAGACCCTCATAATAAAACAGTAAATTCAACATTGTTCTGGCACCATTTTTACTGTGAGCATTGTGCTATAAATTATATGCAGATTCGTTTTTTGCACTTTTATTTCTTTGTGTTCAATAAGCCCCAGTGATCAATACAACAGCAGGATTGTCTTTTATGTGTAATTGTTACATGCATTTATATTACATTCAAGTCAGTTCAATGTTTCAAGGCCCAGTGGTGGAAAATAGTAATTAATAATTAATAGTAATTCCCAAATGTCATATAAGATGCCTGTCGATGCAGGGAGTAAAAGTAAAAGGCTGTCAGTAAAATAAATACCCAGGTAAAGTATAGCAACAACCTTGGTGGAAAAGCACAAAAACACTGTCAAAGTTGATCATTATTGGAAATCCCAACAGTTTGTCTGTTTTCAAAATAAAGAACTTTATATTTCTGTTGTTCAGCACTTTGGCCCTGTGTTGTTTTTAAAGCGCTATATAAATAAGTTCACAGTTCGTGAGCATTTGCATGAAAGACAAACTGTGATCCTGGAGGAAAATCCGTTTTTGTCCTGGTCAAACTGCAGCAGGAAGATTCACATTCAGATATTTATACTGTGAGCCCAAAGCTGCCACGCAAATGCAAAACCTCAGCTGACTGTAACAGAGGAGGTGGCGGCAGTCACCTGTTCACAGGCCGACTGGAGAGCTTCAGCAGCGACTGTCAGCGGCTGACAGAGAGCAGAAAGACACTTAAGATAATTGGCTCCCATCCCTTCCGCCGTCACCTGCGGTAAGGAATTAAAATAAGAAATGGGGGGAAATGATTCTAAGCTCTCACAGGTCGGCGCTGAATCATAAATCAGCCGTCACTCATCGCTGGCGGAGAGCAGCTCAGATGAATCATCTTCTCTCACCTTTCCTTTTCTCTTTTTTAAAGCCCAGCCATCTCAGTCATTAGCTCTCCTGGCCTTATGAGAGGTGTGAACGTGTGTGTTTGCCTGTGTGTGTGTGTGTGTGTGTGTGAAAGAGAGAGAGCGAGAACACATGCCAGGATGATCCTTAACTGTAATAAATGTCAGATGACAACTCAGCTAGCCAGACTGTGCCAACCCGGTCAGAGCAGTGAACAGCCGGGGGACAAACGACATCTACGCTCATGTGTAAAGTGGGAGTGGGGGTGTGGGCGGAGGGGGTCTCTCTCCTGATGGATGATATGCTCCTGGCGTATCTGAGGAGCTGACGGGAGGGCAGAGGAGGAGATAATGACATGTACAGTATGTCTGGAGACTGATCTCATGGAGAAATCCCCCTGTTAGCCCTGTTTGGTGACTTTGATGTCATGTCAAAATATTTGAGTCAGAAATCTTTTCTGGAAGACAAAATCGCAGAGATCAAAACCACGGGGGCCTTTAAGAAAGCACACACACACGCACACACGCACACGCACACACACACACATACATATGTAGTCACTGATAAGGTGCACAGCTGAGGTGTTCAGCTGTGCAGTCAAGAGTCTTAAGCCTCATACTTTAAGAACTGTTCTTTATTTTTCATCTATTATTAAT
>VOQK01042269.1:72112-85193 GCA_015052645.1 Benitochromis conjunctus | reverse complement strand
GGAGGAATTAGATGTGCTGACTTTCACACCAGCGAGTGGAGTTTGAGATTTTTAAACATGTTATTAACTATAAATATGTTGCCCGGCTACGTTTAGCCATTAAAAACTAACTAAGGTAGGGATTGGAAACAAGATGTAGAAAATATTATGGTTTGGATTAACATATACGATCTCGTGGTCACATGCACAGTCTCACTTCAGTCTTTTCTCTAAAAAGACGTCTTTCTGACATGAAATATATTTCATATTGAAACTAATCAATTACAAGTTCATGCTCAGTGACATGAAAAGAAAAAAATAGTAATAACAACACAAAAAATAGAGCACACACACTCGTTACTCTACACACGGTTTAAATGGACAGATGATGATGGAAACTCTGCCGGCATCCTGCACACTGATATCACCTAAACAATAAATAAATAAATCAACACATTTACTGTTTGAAATGCGTTATTTCAGAGTGGTGGTTTATGATAGCACTTCTCACTCTTTATAGTAAAGCGGCTGATGGATTTCTTGACGCCATCTGTGTTTGTCAGTGTTTGGAGCTGCTACCATTTCTCCAGCACAGGAGTTAGAAAATGAAGAGAAACTCTCCCCTGCTCTCACTTTGAGTATGACATGAAGTGGAGGACGTGCAGCAGTAAGGTTGGCAGTAAAAAATACTATAAAGGGTCAAACCTGGTTAGTTAGTGACATACTAACTGTTTTTAGCCAATATCGACAGTGTTTGGGAGGAACCAGAGCCTACAGAAGGCAAAAACCCTCCAGCTAATTTCAGGTTTTCATGTACATCAGTGACTTCCTCAGCGACACGGATAACAGATATAAAATTATATCAAATTACATTTTTTAAAATTTACTTGATATATAGAGTAGAGCCGCTGCTCCTCCACATCGAAAGGAGCCAGCTGAGGTGGTTCGGGCATCTGACAAGGATGCCTCCTGGGCGCCTCCTGGGTGAGGTGTTTCGGGCATGTCCCACGGCAGGAGGCCCCGGGGCAGACCCAGGACACGCTGGAGAGATTATATCTCTTGACTGGCCTAGGAACGCCTTGGTGTTCCCACGGACGAGCTGGAGGAGGTGGCTGGATGGAAAATTTTAGAAATCAATCTTTGTGAACGTCTGACAGCGACTGGACTGGAATCTTTGGATAACAAGTGCTATATGATTTTATCTGCATCAACTGCTCAGCCTGTACCCGACCAGGTTTGCCTTGGTCTAATCATAATGGGTATAGCTCAGGAGGTTATCTACTGATAGGAGGGTTGGTGGTTCGATCCCTCGCTGCTCCTCTCTCCATGCCACAGTGTCCTCGGCCAATACTCTAAACCCCAAGTTGCTCTCCGATGCGGTCATCTGAGTGTGATCGTTAGATAGAAAACACTTAGGTTGTAGAAAAAAGTGCTTGTGTGAAACTGTGAATGAGGCATGTCGTATAAAGTGCTTTGAGTGTTCGAGTAGAAAAGAACTTTATAAGAACCAGTCCATTAAATCAGTCATGCCCAAATATTTGCATTCAGCTCAGCAGTTTCTTATGGTGTTATCACCTTAACTGGGCCATTACGCTCGCCATTCTCGCCTTAGGGAATGGCGCCGTGTGAGTAAAGTGACATCGTGTTGTTTCATCCGGTCACGCAGCTCTCGGTTTTTGTAACCTGGAATGTTGTGCCACTGCAGCTGGGTTGAAGACACGAGTGTATGGTCGTGTTGGTTTCTGGCATTATTATAATGTCCTGTCGGTCCAGAAGCTCAGAGATTCACAGAGTATGCAGAGATGTTGCAACAGTTTGAAAACTGTTGACTTCTTCCCCTTCCATACCTAACCCTATCATTCAGGAGAGTACTGCTGTGATTGGCATTGAGTTGTGTTAAAACACCACCGTTGGTATGCAAAGCACCCAAAGGCAGGCAGGTATTCTTACAACCCAATATTGGAAAACCTCCCAGCAGCAAGCTCAGGCTGTCTTCTTTTACAAGAACATTTCCATGTAGTCTGGCTTTAATATCATTTTTTAGAGAAGTCGTTGTTTACTTATCTCGATAAGTTTCTGAATCATTGACGTGTTACGTTATGACGGCTGTTATTTAACTCGTTTTCTTTTGGTTTGGTCACCGGTGAAGCATTATGTTCTTGAGATCTTCAGGATCTTATAAACACGCTAACTCTAGTTTCCATGTGTTAATAAACTCATCATGTCTCAACATATCAAGTGCTCTTTAAGGAGGATATTAAATATCACATTTATCTTCAAATGGCAGCTGACTTATGTCCTATTTCAAGATATCAAGTCCTTTTTTGTGATTGTAATTACATCTGTTAAATAACAGAGCAGTACAAGAATTGCACCCCATTTATGAACTGCTTTGGGTGAAAGAGAAGAGAATTTGATATGCTACTAACTAGCTTTGATTCAATTAATGGTGCGTGGCTGTAATGTTTGCTAACATTCTTACATCGAAATATTGTTTGACATCTTAATCTGCTGTTGGAACTACGTTACAGACAAGTCGTACTAACACTCACTTATTCAGCTTTAATGAGCATGCAGCAGTGCAGCTATTTGTGTGAAGATTCACTGCTGTGAAGAGAAGCATTACTTAGAGTCAGTAGGAGCTAAAATAGACACTGGTTTCACCTGGAAATGTATGCCCAAAAAATGAAAGCGCGTTGGTATGCATGTTTGGTTTAAACGTGTCAGTTAGCACCGAAACATCTTTCATTTTTCTCTGAAGTCGAAAGATGAAAGATTTCATCTCTAAGAAAACTTTTCTCTACAAACAAACTCTGACTGCAGTAAACTCTGATGCTCCGCTGCTGGTGAACATCTACCTGCTGTTGCCTTCTGAACTCCAAACAAGTGTCAGAGCACGCCTATGTGTCGTCCTCCCTCACCCTGATTTCCCCCGGCGAGGCAGCCAGCCTATTTGGAGTCTCAGGTCGCTGCTCTGGCCTTTCAGCGCCGGACCCTCGCTGGGTGAGAAGCGGGTCCCTGCGGCTGTCAGCCTGCCCTCAAAGGAGCCACCGGTGACCACGGTGCAGCCCACTCGGGCTAATGAGGTCCCTGGGTACACGAAGCCAGCAGGATGGCGCTCGGGCTGCAGCTCGCTGACTCAGTCCTGTCCTGCCTGTAATGTGCTGTAAGCTCCTCTTTAACATGATGCAACTGCTGTGCTCTGCAGACACACAACACTGAAGTAGATTTTAGTCACTGCGATGCCTTGAAACACAAACAAGCAAGAAGAGTCAGGGATTCAGTTCATCTTCAGTGTGACCTCTGCATTTCTCATTTTATATCCTACAGAGCGCCGGCTCTGAACATTTCTTTGAATACTCTATACCCCGTAATGACCCGGCATGGCTGAAGGACCGCGTCCATGAGAGGATCTCAGGCTGCACATTTGTCAACACACACACACACACACACACACACACTGATTGTCATCCACCAGCTTATTAACTGTACAGCTTCAAGAATTTACATCTAACCAGTGTGCTGCAGAGGTGCCGGTTTAGCTGGCCATTGTTACCTTTAGCTAGCTGCTGCTACATATAGCTTCATAGCTTCCTTTAACATGTGACAATAAAAAAGCATTTAACCACCATATCAAAGTTTACCTTAAACATGCAAATCTAAAGACCAATCCTAAAAAAAAGTTTCATTTAACCTGTCTGAAGTATACAAATCAGTTAGAAGGCAGAGAAGTGTACGGAGGGCCAGATAGCCTCTCCATCATTAGCATTGGTCAGTGGGCATATTTTAATCCAAGCCGTGACCCTTTCCTAAACCTAATCCAAGTTTTAGAAAGCCTTCAGGAAGAAAGTCCTAAAGGTAAACTTCACGTGCTCTGCTGGTGCCCAGTGTTTTGATTTGAGTCCTTCTGCTGGTTACAGCAGCACCAGTAAGTGTGTTTTTCCTTATCCACACACAGATCACAGCTAAAGCTTCACCTTTGTGTCTGTGGTAAAATTAAGTCTTAGTACAAGGCTTGTTTAAGTGGGGTCAGTTTTTTCTTTTTTATTATTTTTTCTCACAAATTGATCATTACCGGAATTGGGAAGCTTGAATAAATTGTTATTTAATTATGAGACTATTGTATTATTCTAAAGCTCTTTTAATGCACAGCTTGGTCAATATTTATTTTAGAAGAGGCAATCCAATGTTTATTTGTGCACACGTTTTTAATCTGGTGGGTTTTTGGGGGTTTTTTTTCACCCAAGCTAAAAATCATCGCCCCAGGACAGACGGTCTCTTGAGGAGCTGGTTGGTGTTTAGTTCAGAAAAACAGGTGGAACTTCAGAAAGTTGAAAGCTGCTGCTGGTGTTTGGATGGATGTCTGACCCCTGGGAGCAAACTGCAGCAGATCTTTCTGTTCAACACATCTCTTAATGTTGACCTTTTCAAAAAAGCCCATTCCCATGGTGGGTTCCTGACAAATGTCAGTCTGTGACACGGAATGACAACTTTTCTTGCTTACACCTTGCATTTCAACTCCTGGGGCAGTTTTTCACCCCATCTCCTGCTCCATAGTGTTTCATGTTTTCAGAATGGAGATGGACAGCAGCCGGGGCGGGTGGAATCAACATGAAGGTCAGCGCCTCACCTCTGGCTCCCAGCAAACAGTGTCAAGGAGATGATGTGGCCACAACTGTGTCATTAATTCCCATGAAAATCACAGGTTGGCAGGGAGGCTGACATCTCTGCCTCCCTCACCCCCACACCCCACCCACAGACAATTACAGGTCACCCAGCCTCAACGCCATGTTGCTGTTGTCTGTGGAAATTGCAAGCTGTTGCTTAAGAGCCCGAGAGAGTGACTTTAATTAAAGGCTGCAGTGACCGACTGCTGCTGGCAATCAGCAGACGCCTGCTCTACCTGCTGGCTTGTCTGTCTACTATTTCCCCCTCTCTCCTGTCCCTGAGGCATCTATCCACTTCTGATCTCGGCTCTGCGTCTGCTCTTATAACCGGGCCTATTTTAAGTTTCCGCTAAAAGTTAGCAACTGCTAAAGCTGTCAGCTTCAGCCAGTCAGTTGGTCTGGTTCCCACTGGAAGTGATGTGTGTTGGGTATTCAGCCCACTCTCACTCCCAGCTCATCACATTTGGACCTTTATTCAAAACCCTGGAGATTTTTTAATGCAAACCATGATCTTTTTCTAAAGCTGACCAAGATGTTCGGGTTTCTAAATTTAACCAGCTAGTTTTAGTGTCTGAATGAAGCTAGACACGAGCTTCTGTCTGCGTCACCACACAGAAACCGAAGAAGAACTCTTTCTGGGTATGTGTGAGACGCCGGGGGGTTGTCAAAGGTTAGGTACTCGATGCCTTGGAATTGACAACAGGTCGGATACTGATTTAAAATAAATACTGTTATATGAAAAATATATGAAGTGCAAAAAATCGCACGTCGGGTAGCTGAACTGAAAGCCTTTTTATAAAATTAAAGAGTATCGTCCTGTGGAAAGAGTAAATGTGCTAGAGATCGTTGCAATTGTCTACTTTGTGTCGGGCATTAAATGTTGAAGGATAACTGATAACACAACAATTTGTGCTAATTTGTGGAATGACTGTAAGCTCAGGATGATCATGAAATCACCAAATTTCAAAGAAAAGCAACCTGTAACACAGCCAGGTGATGTTGTTTCAGCCAGGATACTGTAGTTGTGTATTTTATCCACATCGTTACTGACTGCAGAATCTCATATGTGGACTCATAAACACGGATCGTCCACATGTATGGTTAACAGCATGAGAACATTGTTACTAAATACTTCACCATGCAGAAAGCAGTCTCCTTAAAGAAAAGCTCTGCCTTGATTAGTGTGACTGGCGTTTGCACCCTTACATGAACCACAACCAAAATGTTTGCGATGCCCCACGAGTCCGTCCTGCTGCCCTGTGTGAGTGCTGGTTCTCACTAATGCCAGTGCACCTGAACTGGAGCAAAGGTTCCAACAACCAGCGGGCAGATTTCACCCAGAAGCCTGGAAGTTGTTGCGGCATCGTGCTAATATGTCCGTTATGTCATAGTCACCATATCCAAGTAAATTGTGAGGCGTTCACATACTTTGGTTGGAGGTAGTGTACAATGCTGTGGATGAAAACACCGTATGTCGCTTCAGGCACTGGTAGAGTTTTAGTTAACAGTAATAACTTTGGTCAGAACACCCCTGTGTGTTTTCGGTCTGTATATTTTTACCTGCTGCCTGTGTCAGTTTGTCTTTCCAGTACTTCAGTCTTTCTCCGTGTTCTTTTTAGCCACAGCTCTCATTTTCTCCCCCTCACTCTCCATCTGTGTGTTGGATTGATTGTACCTTGGGTTACATATTCTGTCCACATTTCTGCTCTCTGCCGCTCACCTCTCCTTCACATTCGTCTCTGGAGTGCCGGCCGACCGTGGGCTATTACTGTCTCATTAAAGGAAGGCTGGGGAGAAGCAGGCCTGATAAATCAATCAAACTTCCCCTCGCTGTGCCAGAGGGGAGATGGATCGAAATGGATTTTGTCTCAGTGAGAGAATATCCCAGGGTGCACCTCTTCCAAATGGTGTCAGAGGATGTATATGCTGAGGCAGCACGCTGACTCCAACAATAGCCGAGCTTCTATTTTCATACATTTAGGGGGATTACTGTGGCAGCAGAGGGACAGGCTGTGCTTTCATTATGTCTTATCACACACCCTCAACATGCATCGTAGTCGTAATAAGACAGAAATACCTGCTGTCATTTGAAGGGAGTTGGCCAATGGCTCTTCGGGATATTTAAACTTATCTTACTGCTCTCGTCTATTTAAGAGATAAGAATACGGATGTAAGGGATAGTTCGAGTTTCCAGTTTCAGACTCGAATTATATACTCAGTAATGTATTAAAAGCTGATGAAATCCTGTAAGTCGGTAAAACCCAAACTTTGATCTTACGTTAAGTCTAACCAATTAATTTTTATTGCTACTAACTGAGCTGTTACCACCACATTGTGAAGTCATGAAATGAACAGGTATTTTATGTCACTGCTTATCTGTATCTGTACAAGCCAACAGGTTCTATCAGGCGACACGGCAGCTGTTTGAACATGGTTGAAGTTACAGCATTTACAGTCTTTTTTATAACCCCAGTAACATGTTCAAAGACATAAACATACTTGTGCACCATCACACACATATATTCACATCTCTATTGTGAAAATAGTGGGTGAGAACACCCGATCAAAGCCCTATCTCCTCCCTGTACTCCCTGAACTGAGTCATGCCGGGACATTACAGAAAGACAGTTAAAGAGTGTAGTCTGCTGTTTATCCCAGCTGTTCATATGCTCGGCGTCCATGTCTATCTACTCTAGAAGAGGCTGTAAATGTGGCCGGTCACTAGCTACATGCATTAAACACCATTTGGTGAAACGGTGACGTCCATCTCAGCCTCGATCAACATCAATGGCTTCCACAAACCGGTGCCCATCAGATATATTTATAGATTTAGATGTGTTGGCTTATTGTCCTCCAACAAGCAAACATGGATGACTTATTATTAAATTATTTTTAAAATTAATAATAAAAATTCTGAAATTAAATACTTTAGTTTCTATATTTAGCAAGCAGTACTGTTAACTCCAGCAAGCACCAACCCTGCTGTTCAAGATATTTGAACACTGAACAAAATGGTGGCTCAAATAGACACACGCACGCACACACGCACACGCACACACGCGCGCACACACACGCACACACACACACACACACACACACACGCGCACACACACACACACACACACACTGTGTTTCTGTGTGTATTCCATCTGAGCCATCTGCTGGCTCATTCCTTCTTTAATTTCATTATTGTTCCTCCTACCTGTGCAGTGAAATCAAGTTAGATTTACACGCTGATCTTAAAAAGGCCAAATGTGTCTTTGACCTCTGGAGAGAGCTCGTCTGATTTCATTAGAATCCATCCTCAATGTGTCTTGGATGAGTTTATATCAGTGTGGTATACAATTACCATCCTATTACCAGGATGTATTGATTGAGGATTTTTTTTTCATGTGAGTCATTTTATCTGTATCATATGTTTTTGTTTAGCAGGTGACAAACTGAAAGGCTAGACACACGGAGGAGCTATTTGTTAACGCTTTGAACCCCCGACTGTGTCTCCTCGGTTTTGGGTTCTTCAGGTTCCTCCCACAGTCCAAAGTCACGCATGTTAGACTAACTGGCGATTCTAAACTGTCTGTATATGTGAACGTGATCATGAATGCTTGTCTGTCTCTCTTTAATAGAATAGGCTCCAGCACCCCTCTGATCCCGATCTGGGACAGGAGGAGAATCGAAGAAAATGAATGCACAATGTTCCAAAAAATACCCACAAAACCTGCAGACAACAGCATGCAAAATGACCACAAACAACAAAAAGATGCAAGAGCAATCTCAAAATGACTACATATAGCTAAGAAACGATCTCTGCCGTGCCCCTTCGACTGTAAATGGCTTGTATAACACGCAGAATAAGCAGAAACAGCATTTCATTGTGTCACCAGCTGAGCCTGCAGCCTCGTCATCTTGCGCTGTCGGTCCAGTCAAACCACAACGGTGCGCTGATTTTAATTTTTAGTTTTTTCAGCTGAAATGTTGTTGCCGTGAACGTTTCCTCACTGCTGTTCAGTTTCCCATAACATCTCGTGAATTGATGTGACAGGCTGCTGCAGAGACGAGCGGCTCCTGTCAAACTGCAAATGAGAAAAAGTAAACAGGTGAAATATGACAACAAAGCAACAGCATACATGTCATCCTCCGCTGATGAAGTCCCCGTCAGAGCCAATCAGGAACAAGCACATCTCTTCCATCTGAACCCTGAGTGGAGTTTCCTCTTCGAGTCAAAAACCATTTTAAATGCTCAGCGTCAGATGTGAGGAGCACCATCTTTACAGCACACCAGAAGAGGCACTGCAGCACCCGCAGGATGCCAGTTACTCGTGTTATTCCCAGTCAGCAGCCACCAGTATGAACTCTCTTTAATGTTAATTATGAAGAAGAACAAACTGCATCATGGTGAGGTGAGGAAGAGTGCAACATCTCATTTTCCAGGTTCTTACTTGCTAATCAGATTAGAAGACACAAACCATGCACACACTGTGAAAAATACAGGGGAAAGAAAACACACAGGAAAGAAAATGTTGCACGTTAGTTTTAATTTGCAGCTTTATTTTATTTATTTGTTGCCCGTGCAGGAAAAAGCATTTCTAAAATGTCAAGATGAAGCTGTTTCAAGTCACATCACTCAAAATGTTGTGGTGTGATGCAGCTGATTGGAAATGTGTTAATGAGTTTTTTCTAAATGACCTTAACATGTGTGGAAAAAATGCCCTGAAAGCATCAAAGCTTAGTGTGAAGATCCTCCTTAGATACAGAATAAAAATAAATCTTTCAATTTAAAACTATTTCAAAGGTGGTCAATCAGTTACTGTTATTAGTTTATCAGTTACAAAACACTGTATCATTGTCCAGTGCTTATCCCCTTATAATCATTCAGTTATATAAGAGTACGGTCAGAAAGAAATAAAGAAATGATCATTTTCTGGCATAGCTTTTATTTCTTTTTGCAGTGTTTGATGTAATTTAAGGAATAAAGTCAAGATGCTGAGAATAAAGTGATGTGTCGATCAGGAACGAGCCGGCTCTTTGAGTCAGTTCTTAAATACAAACAACCGACTCCTGTCAGCGAGAGCTGAATCCTCAGACGCTCCTCTTTGATGAGGATGCTGATGATACCATTATGTAAAGAAGGAAGAGGGGACAGACACTCAGAGGATGGCAATTGTAGTGGTACAGGCCAAGTACACAGAGCAACAGAGAGACGGGATCGAGACGTCAGTGCCTGGGCATCGGGAGAAAGTGAAGGAGGGAGCAAAAACAGAAAAAACTGCCACACAGACATGCTTCAGCTGATCCACTGATCTGGGAACAGTGTCGTTTTGAACCAAGTAATTCTGACACTGTTTTGCCAAAAACTGCAGGTATACCACGGTTTTCTGAAAAGCAAACAAAAGAAGACATGTACAAACAGATAAGAGCTGATGAGGAGCTGGCTGAGACGACAGCCAGTGACGTTTAGCTATTTTCCACTGTGGACGACAAAACATTTCAAACTTAAACCTCATGTATGTTCTCCCCAGCAAGAGTAAATCAAAACATTCATATTTGCTAAATTAGTCTCAAATAGAAGGCACAGAGTGACAGTATGTGAAGAGCCGACTCTTCTACGGGAGCCAGAAGGCTGAATCTTTGAAAAGAGCCGCACTTCCCATCAGGACACGTGGAGAAGGTCACCTCCACAGCTCCGTTACATCTAAAGTGGATTTTAATCTCGTCACGTCTTCATTACATTTTGACTCATAAACAGCTACAGCAGCCTTAATGCTGCTTTATAGTAATGTATATGTGACATAATCATGAGTGTAATGTTGAACTGACATGTTTATTAACAACCAAACTATATAGACTTGTTTTGCAATATGACGGCAAAATTATGTTTCACTGATTTGCAACTGCAGATCCGTTTGTGAAACTTTTGGGATTCATGTGTTTGGTTTTGTGATAAGAACAAAGATGTGAGGAAAGCATGTCGTGCTGCAAACTGCACCAAATGTGGTGAAGCGGCACAAAACGAATAATCATTTCATGCAAATGAAGCTCTGGCTCAACCCTCACGTACAGTAAGCTGTGGACTGTATACATGTTTCACTTTTAAAGGAAGCGTTGCTAACGCTGAAATCAGTGTGTGTGTGTGTGTGTTTGTGCGTGTGTGCGTGGCTGATCAGGGGCAGGAGTAGCTCAGCTAGCCTTAGAGGCCTTAATTAGCCAGCATGACTCCTACAGCTCGCCATCACATAGCAATCGATTCACACACACACACACACACACACACACACACACACACATGCACGCCTGCACACACACGCACACACACACACACACACGCACACACACACACACACACAGGCTCAGTTAATGACCTCTGACAGCAGGGACAAGGCGGCTGGTAGGAGCTAACTGCTTTTGGATCGCTACAGCTGTGACATTAATACCGGGTACATGTGTGTGTATATTTGCAACGCGGGGCTAAAACAAAAGGAACATCCGCTCAAAGGCGGCGTTTCATTTTCCATCCAATTATTCTGTGAGAAGCAGAAAGCAGCCGGCGCTTTGTGGGAAACATTGTGCTGCAAAAACAGAGCCGTTAAGCTCTGAGCTTTGCCTCACTCACTGCTAATTCAAGAGAAATTCTGTTGTCTCTGGTCCTTCTCAAACCCCAATTTGTCTTCTTTTTGTTCTTTACTGTACGACTGTTAAAATATGCTGATGAAAGGAGGCCGAGCGTTCGCAGCGAAACAACAGCAAACCGGTGTTTTTATACCCAGAGGAAGCCGGGCTTCTTGTTAGGCTGCTTTTCTGCCTGACTTGACACTTTTGCCAGATCAAACGTCTCATCACAAAATGCAACCAAACAAAAGTGCTTACCCATAATCCATCAGTGCAGGTGTGCGATGCGGCAGGCTCTGAAACGAACAGCGGAGCTTGTTGTTAATCCTTCAGACAAGCTTCTCTCTAATTAACAAGCTTGACTTTTAGCAACACAACAGAAAATGAATTGTGTTTTCTCAACAAAATATATTTCTTCCCCTCTGCTGCAGCCTCCGCCTGCTTTGGCAGGATGCAGGCGAAGCTGCATCCATCAAAAACAACAGGCTTTGAACCACACTTCCACCTACCAGCAGTAATCTGCAGGTTCAATTCCTCTAGCTCTTCCTTTGTTTGAGGCAGATACCAACTCGTGCTCTTTGTGGAGAGATTTGTATTGGCAACAGTATATTTTGGTTAACAGCTGATTAACTGTGACTTGAAACAACTGCCAAACCCACGACACCCAGCTTGACATTTCTGCATTTAACAGTTTGGGAAGGCAGCAACTACATTTCACCCTGGCGAAGACTCATTCCACCATCACTCATCCATTGTTATTAAGGACAAGACTCTAGGTATAACCTCACTCCATTAGATAAACCTACTATCTCCTACCAAGCTGTTTTCCCCTCAGTGACCTCCTGCTGCCCCTGAGAATAGCAGAGCATCCCCTCTGAGATGTACCCCAGGCCCCTGTGATGTGTACCCGAGGTCCCTGTGATGTGTACCCGAGGCCCCTCTGAGATGTGTACCCGAGGCCCCTCTGAGATGTACCCCAGCCCCCTGTGATGTGTACCCCAGGCCCCTGTGATGTGTACCCCAGCCCGCTCTGAGATGTACCCCAGCCCCCTGTGAGATGTACCCCAGCCCCCTGTGAGATGTACCCCAGCCCCCTCTGAGATGTACCCCAGCCCCCTCTGAGATGTACCCCAGCCCGCTCTGAGATGTACCCCAGCTCCCTCTGAGATGTACCCGAGCCCCCTCTGAGATGTACCCCAGGCCGCTCTGGCGGTTGGTATGCGGTGATCTCATCAGCGATAATGTTCTTTAAAAATTGCGTGTAGCGATCAGAAACCCACCTTCATATCCCTGAAGTTATATCCATTGATGGCTGTTTCATGGGCAATAATCAATCAGTTGGTGCTTTATTAGCAGGATTAATGATGATTGTAATTAAAACTAAGTCTGCAGTCTAATTCATCAGTCCTGCAATAAATCCCACCTACTTGAAAAAGTACTTAGCCGGGAAACTACCCCAGAGACACGGCGATATAATTTCATGGTCATTTTGAAGGATGTCGTTTGTTGGGCTGTATTGCATCAGTAGGCAAAATAATTAAAAGACCTTTTAGTGTGACACAATACACTGAACGAGACGCCGTCCACCTTTTTCTCTTTTTTCTTACTCTGTAAAGGTAAAATGGCAACAAGTGCAGATTTATCAGAGTGCAGATTCATTTCCTCGGCTGTGACAGTTATTAGCTCGGGCAAAACAAATACATATATCCAAATTTGCAAACACCAGTTGGCTAAAATGGCAGTTCAGACTGATGCTGGCCTTTAGGAGGGCCCTGATTTATCCCCTGATAATGCCCCCCCCGAAGTTAAGTTTTAAAACCATCATTAGT
>VOQK01042269.1:56682-70272 GCA_015052645.1 Benitochromis conjunctus | reverse complement strand
AATGCTGTTAATCTCCATCACCACAGTTAGAGTGACCACATCTTGACTCAACCCAAAACATTTATTTATATATTTTTTTTGTAGAGATTCTTAATCGTTAGGGTCAAAATACATTTTATAAGTGAAAGGTGAATCTGCTTTTCACGCCATGGTGCTTATGCACCTTACAATGAGCAATCACAGATCTTTACCTGCTGGATAAATGTCTGTATTTCTGTGGGTCTTTTAACGGAGGCGGAAAAAAAATCTCTTAGATGCTCTTGGATCAGATTAAGACCTGAAACGCGGGGGTTCATCTCTGATCTGGCGACCCGTGGGTCGATGGTAACGACTCAGAGTGACAGGCTGAGAGGCTGAAAGGACTCCTCTTTTTCCTTCTTGCATTACCTTCGTGCGCGGCCTGTCCTCAGCTGTTTGTCCGGGCCCTCACTCTGTAATCAGCGTCAGTGTTTTTTCAGCCACCGGATGCCAATTTGACATTTCAGAACAAAGCTCGGAGCCAGTGCGGGGAGGGGGTGGGGGGTTATCCACCGCAAAACAGCAGGGTGAGTGATCAGGAGAGAAAGAAAAAGGTGCTAATGAGTATGTTGGAAGCTTGCAGGTGGTTTTTAGTGATGACAAAGTGGCTTTCACCTGTCTGCTCTGCTGCCATCTCACGTAGCATCGCACATCACGGCAGAGCTCCATTAGATAACAGCACAGTGAAGGACAGAAAATGAGAGCGAAACAAAATAGAAAAAGAGAGAGAGGGGGATGAGAAATGAGCCAAGAATACAAAAGAGACAATAGCAGTACGTGAGTGTGTGTCTGTGCCGGTCAAGCTGCCTGTGCAGGCGAGCGTCAGCCAAAGAGCCAGGGTTTTTTTTTTCTTTCAGGACTGCACAAAGGAAAATATGTGTGTGCATCTAGTAGAGATAGATCTATGTAGGGAACGCAAACCTGTATTAATTCAATTAAAGGTCAACGCTACATCACAGGGCTGACTTTGGTTCAAGACCTAAGAGACATGACGCTCCCTGGGCCAGAGGCTTTTGCAAACTTCACTACTGGACACATTTCCTTTCCAAGGAGAATCCAGGACATTAAATCAGCACTTTCACCTGACAAGGACATTTAATTTTGCAACTGTACATATGAAATATGTATAGTTTAACTTAATAAACAGTTGGTGTCACAGGACTGTTTCTTACGTGGTTGAGATCATACTGTCCACATCAAAACCTTCCAAAGATGTCTGCCGTGTAATTTAAATACATTATAAATTATATTTTTTAAAGTAGCTTAAGATGCAAAATAGTTGAAGTTACTTAAAAAATAGTAAGTTGAACTCAAATGGAAGAAAATGTTCGATGAACTTGAGTTGAGTTAGTAGGACTGTTTTTTTTTTAAATTACGTTTACGTTACTTAATGTATTTAAGTACTTTGAGGATTACAGTGCACCAAACACTTTTGATCCTGTCAACCCACAAAAAAAAAATCCCTTCAGTTCAACAGAGACAAAAATGAGATTATTCAGTTTCTTAACAACAATGCACAATTGCAACTAGTTCACATCTTGAATCTTGGGCATAAAGATCTCAACAACCGTGAAAAATCTTGGTGTAATTACAGACGAGGACCTTAATTTCACTGACCATTTTTTGCCTGCAACCAAACCAGCCCTCTAGCATCTCAGAAATATAGCTAAACAGAGAGATTAGGTCCCCGGCAAGACCTCGAGAAGCTCATTCATGGCTTTAATTACTGTAGCATTGACGACTGCAGGACTCGTTTTACTGGCTTCTCTAGAAAAGCATCAGACAGTTGTAGTTAGTTCAGACCGTTGCTACTAGAATTAAAAAAAACAAAAAACTATTAGAGAGAGGACATCACTCCAAACCTCATCTCCCTGCATTGGCTTCCTGTAAAATATACACTTGAATTTAAAGTATTACTGATAGTTTATGTTTAAATGGCGTAAGCTCCAAACATATATTTGAGATTTTTGATGGACATGAACCTAAGTAGGTCTCTAAAGTCTGCAAGATCCGGTCCTACAACGGTCCTACTTAGTCCTACAATTATTCTTCTTATTGTTGTTTTTATTTTTATTGTTGTTCGTGTTATTATTCCTATTGATAATATCTGCCGATAACATCTGATAATATCTTTCTTTCCTCTTTTATTTTCAGGTGTAATTTTATCTTGTTAAGCACCTTGATTGATTGTAGTGTTTGAAAGCTAAATGTTATGTTTTATATATATTTGCTATATAAATGAACTTTACTTTCTTTGACAAACTCGGTCAAAAGGCTTTAGCAAGAGGTAAGCCTAATGTGACCAAACTGGCGAGCTGCAGAGAGCGTGTTAGCAAACGTAGTAACAGATATGGTTGTGCAGTGAGCAGATTTACTGTTTGTCCAAAAATCGGTTTGATATTGAAAAACATCACTTAATGGTGGGATAAACAGCTTATTCCCAAAAACTAACTTAGGTGTGTTTTTTTAATTCCTGTTTCTTCCCACTGTCACCATGAGTTTGCTCATAGTGGGTCATCTGATTGTTTTTTTTTTTTATCTTACAGCATAATATTATATTGTGATTTATTACTATATAACTAAAACATTAATTGTACTCTATCGAAAAATGGCTACATAAGAATAACATTAGGAAATCACCAGATGGTGAGTCTGATTTTGTAGAGAAGTCAAGCCTTTCTTAAAATTCCAGCGATGAGGTCAAACGATTCCCTTGGATACAGTAAAAATAGCACTTTCTATCTTTTCTTACCATACATACCACTTTGGGCTTTCTTTTCATGTAATTCTGGTAAATATAGGCTTCTCGTCATTAGACTTGCTTGCAACCTTGAGGAAATAAGACTCCCCACAATGAGCGAAAAGCTGAAACGAATACATCTTGGCCCTGGCCTGCTGTCTGTAGTTTAACTGTGTGTAGCTGCAGGGACACAAGACACCGTTTGTCAATGAAACGCTGAAAAGCTTCTGTATTTTTTTTTTTCCATGTGTCACAAAGCTAACCCGAGGAAATGAAGCCAGTTAAAATTTGAGTTTTCAGTCCTTCAGCTTTTCTTTCATATATTCTTCCAGGAATATAAGGAAGAAGAAAGCAAAGAACACGGAGAAGCAGCCACGCCGTGTCTCTGCAAAAAGAGCATTCAGCAGGGAGCACAGAGTTGCCTTCTATTTTATTTCCTTAGATATGAGCCTGAATAAGGTCAGGGAATAACCTTTGAAGTAGTGCACCATAAACCACACAAGTGCTGACTGAAAGATGGAGAGTGTGTGTGAGTGTGCTCTGACATTTCCTCCAATCCTCTAATTTGAAGGCGATCCACTTTAAAGATATTGGAAGTGGAAGGACTCCTAGTGTCCCAGTGTTTTAGAAGAGTTTATCATCTGTTGACCTTCTTGGCCACAAAAGCTACAAACAGAAAAGAAAAAAGGAGGGAAAAACAGCTGCTGTGTTAATTTGGGTCCAGTACAGAGCATGGTTTGTGTCACGCAGCATCCTGTGTAAAGTAAACCACCTGGAGTCTTGCACATAAAGTACTTATTCAGCTTTCACCTAACAAGATATTTTAGTCACTGTTTGGTTCTTATTGTCCCACCATCAGCAGGAGGAAGTGGTTATAAGGCAGTGATGCGTCTACAACCCAGTATTTTGTGGTTTATTCTGGACTTTGAGTTTGATACTTGATTGATTTGATTTCTTGTTTTAATTGTGAGTTCCCCTCTCGTGTCCAGTCTGTCCTAGTCTCGTGTCAGAGTTTGTTTCATCTGTGTTCTGTTTCCATGACTGTCTGCGTTCACTGTCTTAATCTAGGTTTCAGTGAGTGCGTGTCTTACTTCCTGTTTTAGCCATACTCGACACTCTGTTCACAACACACACATTCACATGACAGTGAAGTTCATTTTCATACAGTTATACGGTGGATTGATATATCAGTGGATAGATATGCATCACCAGAACAAGACATGTGGTTTCAAAACTGTCTGTTTGTTAGAAAAGGAAAAACGATCTCACTGGCACTACCTGTGAGTGGTGCTAGAATTACTCGCACCACTTACTGGCAAAGAAGAACAGTGCTGTGTCCAGGTGTGCTGCAGGGGTGATTTGTTCACAGAAAGTTCAGAGCGAGGGCACAGGTACTCTTTGGACAGGGGTGAAAGCAATCTGTGCTGAAAAATGGTGAATGCTCCCAGAAAAGGTTAAAGTTATCAATTAAAACAAAGGGGCATCCTGACTGGAGTGATGTGTAGAGACTGAGCAGCTTACTAAAACACCCAACACAACTTCCCTCGAAGTGACACCTGAACACTTCTTTGGTTTCATTACTGGCATCAGGAGGTTTACTGATGGGTCTGTCAAAACCTTGGTGCACATTAATCCAGTTTAGAGGGAACCCACCTGTCACGCTTGCCATGTCACTGTCTCACACATGTTCTCCACCACCCTCCTGAACTTCTCTGCCACTCCTGACTTCTTCATGCAGCACCACAGTTCATCTCTTGCTTTCTCTAGATCCACAAAGGCACAGTGAAGCTCCTTCTGACCTTCTCTATACTTCTTCATAAACACTCTTAAAGCAAACCTCACATCTGTAGACCTATTTCTCAGTGTGAAATCTGATCTTAAATCTTAACTTAGGTTCAACAGTCTTCATGGGACGGATTATTGGCTTATCTCTCTGTAGTTATCAGTACATTTCTCCGTTCCAGGACTGTGGTAAACAATCTGGTCAAAAAGTCCACTGTCCTCTCTCCTTGACATCTCGGTCCTCTGGACAGGTATGTCGTCGAGGGCAGGAGAACTTGATGAACTTCTATATTCATCAAGTACTCCTGTTGTCTTCACATGTTAGCACATTTCCATCTCCATCCTTAATCACTCTAACCTGCTGCACATCCTTTCCAACTACAACTCTTTGCCCAGCCAATCAATACAAGACCTTTTCTCCTTCCTTAGTGTCCTCCTCATGTAAACTCACTATAAGCCCTTTCTTTTGCCTTTGTCACTTCTCTTTGTGTTGTATTCCTTGCCTTCCAGTACTTTTGTCTACTTTCTTCATCTCCCTATCATTGCTAACCTATTCCTTTGTTGTGGCCAAACTTCGTCCAATTGGAATTGCAAAGTTTGTAGTTTGATCCTCGGCTGCTCCAGTCTGCATGCTAAATATCCTTGAGCAAGATATTAACTCTAAGGCGCTCTGTGATGCATCTCTGAGAGTGTAAATGTTAAATAGAAAGCACTTAGGTAGAAAAAGCATAGAAAGAAATGCTTGTATGAATGGGTAAATGGGACAAGTTGCATAAAGTGCGTTGAGTACTCGGGTAGAGTAGGAAAGCGTTATGTAAGGACCAGTCCATTTACCATCTACTTTAAATACTTTCCTGTACTTTCTTGTTCTACCCCCAAGTCTTTTCTCTGTCCACAGGAAACATCAAACACCTTGTTGGCAGCTTCCCTCGGGACTGCAGCTGTACTTTCCCAGTCATTTGCTAACTCTAAGTCTCAATCCTTCCTGAACTCTGTGCAACATTCTTCCTTCTCCAACTTTCACCATTTAATCCATGCCTCTACATTCACTCACTTCCTCTTCTTGTTTCCAAAACTATCCTGCAGACTTCAATCTGATTACCTTCTGGCTACTTTCCTTCCTGACATCACCTTGCAGTCTTTTATCTCTTTTCAGATTAAATCTTCTTCATAAAATGTAATCCACCTGTGTTCATCTTGCACCACTCTTATTATCTTGTGTTCTTCCCTCTCATGTGCTCACCACAGCAATCTCTGTTTTGCAAAGTCCCCTACCTCTATCCTATATTGCTCTCCTTCTTTCCATAATTACCTACAGATTTGTTCGACACTTTACGTCTTTGCCCAACTTACTCTGGAACTCCTCTCTTCTGACTGACATACGTAGCACTTTGTGGCAATAGTTGTTGTCATTTGAGGCCATAAAATCTGCTGGTTTGTTTGTATATAGCTAGTCTAATTGGAAGCTGATGTTCTAACACTTTTGAAGGAGCCAGTCCAGAAGTTTCCCCCTACTTCCAGTCTTTCTAGGCTGAGCTGATCCCGTTTCTTTTAATTAGACTCAGGGTAAGACAGAAACAAGATGACTTCCTAAAATCCTTTCAAACCATTTAACCTCATGTAAAGTTCACAGCTTTCATCAAAAAAATTACAAAAATAAAATCCCCTCTCCAATTTCCCAATCTCAACAGGGCTGTGGTCCCTTTCACTGCTAAGAACAAGTGATTTGGCAACTTGACACCCTCTGAAAGGACTTTTTTCTGCATTTCTGTTTCTTTTTTTGTAAAAATGACACCGCCTTTGTTTGTGTTTCTGACCTCAGACCAGCCGTTAAAGCTATCTGCTGCGGCCAGGTTTCCTGCCTCTAGCTTTGTCTCTTCTTGCCATTAATAGTTCTTTCTGCAACCGTGTGGCATTGCTCCAATCTTCTGAGCGGGCCAACTCGCTGTTTCCAAACATATCTAATTCTGAGTCACGCTTAATCGAGGTTCTGAAGTTTGTTTATTCCCTTTTCTTCAGAACAGAAATTCATTTGTTTACATCCGTTCCCTCCAGAGGCAGAGACGACAACGACAGATGTCGCCATGTTGGTTCTGGTTCTTTCTGATCAGCCACCAGCAACACCACAACACCCATCCATCACAGCAAGCTGGCTGCTGTTGACTTCAGCACAGGAACTCAAAACCTACAAACACAAGTCTTCACATGGTATACGTGTGATATCAGGAGAATCGAGCATTTAAGTGCAGAGTGGTGCAAAGACTCTACACACACGCGCACACATACACAGACAACCGACCAAAGGGAGTAAATGGGCTGTAGTTGCCATAGAAACAGTTGAGTCCCACAACATCCATTCCAGAGAGGCTTCAGAAAAGAAAAAAAAAACAGCGTTTGTCTTATTTTTTCAGATGTGTATGTGTGTGTTTTAACATAAAGACATACACACACATACACACACACACAGGGTATGTGTATGCATTTGTGCATGTTAGTGTGTGTGTGCGTGTCTGTGTGAATGTGAGTGTGCAGTGGATCCCCCTCTGTGATCACAAAGAGCAGCCCTCATCCCTGAGAATCCCATTTCACGGCTAGGTTTAGTGATGCTTGTGTATTATGGTGTGTGTGTGTGTGTGTGTGTGTGTGTGTGTGTGTGTGTGTGGTGGGGACTGAGAGCTTGAGGCTGGGTTCGCGGGGGATTACTGGGCCACTGCTCATACAGGTTGGGATTATTTCAAATAAGATGTGAAATTCCTTCAACACTCCACCAATTTGAAGATATGAGCGTGAAACATGTGATGTATCCACTCACTTTTTTTATCAGGACAGATTTACTCATTGAACAAGTCCAACCATCTTACAAAAGAACCTTTGTGAGCATTTTCTAAGCGTATGTCAGCAGATGATCTGCAGGGCCGTCCAACTCATCACAATCGATCCATCCATCCATTTTCTTCCACTTATCCAGTTCAAGTTCATGAAGGGACTGGAGCTAATATCATAAACAATCTATACAAACAAATATTACTACATTATAACATTAAGTGAAGTCGAGGTCCTGGAGTCCAAAGAAGGGGGAGTGGCACAGAATATAAGGTGTCTGAATTTCAGTGTGAAATTTCCGGAGTCTGTGATTAGTTGAGATGTCGTGTCATCTGCTGGTGTTGCTGATGTTTTCTCCATAGTCAACACAGCCATATATCAGGAGACAGAGTCCTTCAAACTTCCAGCTGTGGACATGCATTATGGAGATGTGATTTCCTTCAGCAGGAGGACTTAGCACCTGTCCAAACTACTACCAACTGTTTTTCTGACCACGTTAGTACTTTCCTTGATTGGCCAGCCAACTGATCTGACCATAAAGAGTCTGCTGAGAATTGAAAGACGTTAGACCCTCAACCCTCTATCAAACCAACCTGTGCTCCAATAACACTGGACTTTCGACAAGGAGAAGAAAGTCAGATGTCTTTCTGCTGCTCCTCACTCAGCATCTTCACTTCTGCTTCTATTCAGAACAAAAGAGATTCGGTGTGAAATTCCTGGATGGTTGTTGTCACACTACTTCACACCTGGGAGAAGGTATTACAGCATGCAGTGTGATGTGTAGTTCCAGGATCAATAGCAGAGAGGTCAAAGGTCAAAATAAGCTGACAATAATTGGTTTCTGGAGGGATGATGAGGATGCAGGATGAGAAAATAAAAGCTAACAGACTAAGTCACAGTCATTCCCAGCTTTCCACAGACACATCCTCCATGTGCAGGAGATGAGGAGGCAGAGAGAGAGGAGAAGGCATGTTTCTCCCCAGCAGAAGTGTCCGCCGCTGCTGCAGAATACCAATGTGAGCTTTTCCCCTCCACTCTCTGCAGTGTTACTGCACTGCTTCTGCATTTGCAGACTCTGAGCTGTAATTGTACATATACACTGAGTGAAATATGCTAATTAAAATTCACCCTTGAAGCTAAAATTCACCTTTGGTTTTGTGGACTGTCCCATATGATGATGATACATCTGGATTAAACTCGATTCAAACAAGACAACAGAGGCAACGTTGTATTTTGGACAATTCAAAAGCAAACAGAACCAAAAGCTCTGTTTTCTCCATCTGTGCTCAAACTGAACTAATCAGTGAGTAACTTGAGCTTTTAGGAAGACGTGGCAGCACAGTAATAAGAAAGGGGGTGGGGGGCAGTGCCAGGTCACTCAATATTCAACCAGTATTCAAGAAAAACTTGAAAGAAGTACTTTTAATATCATACCCTTCCTGTCTGTCCATTGTGGCTGTTTTGCTTTGTGTCATTTGAATTGTGAAATTTTGTGCATTGAGTCAAATTGATTCAGAATTATTCATATTGCTGAAATTTCATTTCTTAAAAAAGAAAAAAAAGATTTGGCCTGACTTACATTTTCAGTTATTTCTTATCATCAAACAGGACTTGGACCTGCCAGTGTTACAGGTGGACCGGTGTGATGTGTGTGGCACTGCAGGCACTGTATGCGAGTATTGTGGTGAACAGAGAGCACAGCGTCTCTTGCCTCTGGTCATGAGCTCGGGGTAATTACCACTAAGGACGGAGTGAGGCGCTCAGAGTAGAATCACACCACACTCCTGTCCAAAGGATGCCTCCACGGAGACCCAGAGACGCACTCGTGATTTAATTTCATCATGGAGAGGTGTGAAAGCTGCTCGTATCCCCAGAAGGAGTGCTGGAGGACACGGCTGAGGAGAACGATGTCTGGGATGCATTGCCTCGATAAACCAATCTGGTTTGGACTGGACCGAAGGACATCAGCATTTTAGTATGAAGTCACTGAGGTCTGACTGCTTGACAATGAAGGGAAAACTTGACTCGCAATCAACCGAGTACACTGTGATAAACCTGAACTGTAGATATCTCCTCACCTTCAATCTTTCATCTGGCACGGTCGCTGTGAAAAATTCTGCATTTGAACAAACTATGTCTCATCAAGTTTTAACTCCTATATTTCCTCTTGCAGGTACTTTGAGCTGCTGGGAGATGAGAGCTATTTTAATTTCACTGAGGAAATCGCTGAATTACTGTTTGTTCTTTCAAAAGAGAAAAAATATGATGCATTTACAGCTACAGGACATACAGCTGAATTATGCTCGTTTTAAGATGACCGTGTGTGTGTGTGTGTGTGAGACAGAGAGAGAGATCTCATGGAGCAGATGGATAGTGACAGCGGATCTGTGAACCAAAGCAGATTAAACAGACATTTCTGGTGCTGTTTCACTTCATGCTCATTTAAAAGAAAAAGACAAAAAAATCATGATAATTAGCTTTTTATTTAACTGCATGCAGTATAAAAACACCTTTTCGAACAGAAAGCCTTTATTTAAAGAGCAGAAAGCTAACCAGTAAAAGTTAAAATGAAACAAAGCCAGAATGATTCGTGGGGAAACTGCGTCTCCTGGCTTCAGATATTTAAGTTTACACCTGTTCAAACAGAGTCACCCTCTCAAACATGGTCTGTTTGAGAGGATGTGTGGACGTCTTCAGTCTGGCCACCATCTTTATCCTAAGCTCAGTGCATACAACTGTCACTGCAGGTGTTTGGGCATCATCCAGTTTCTTAACACTGTTTTCTACAGCAGGGCCAGCTGATTATGTCCTTATTGTTCAGGAGTGTTGCCTCTGTGCTGCAGTCTCTGGATGTCCAGCTTTGATAGCTGCTCCCTTCTGTTGGTGTCAGAGCACTGAGCCTGCAGGTGCATCTGTTAAGTGTTGGTCTTCTTCTTATCCAGCGTTTCCAGGTTTGTTGCACTGAACCTCTTTCATGTGATCTGCTGTCATCGTAGTGCTCCATCAGTGTCATGGTCTCAGGCCTTGCACACATCTCAGCAGTAAGTCCTATTTCCACAACAGACCTGACATGACTTTCTTGTTCTGAGGTGGTCTAGCATGAGGACATTTAAATGTATATACGTGTTTATACACTTTGTGGAAAAACAGTCTTGGGCCAAACCTCTAAATCTTTGAATTCAGGTATTTCCAGCTGAATTACCTGCTGCTGATTCAGTTCAAACCTTCTCTGGAAGCTGTTAGTATCTGCTCAGCCACCTCCCCAAGCTCACAGGGTAGGAATGGAAGTAGAGGTGTGTGTGGGGGGGACTTGGTTCCTGCTGAGACACCGCAGTAAGGGTCCTGGCCGGGGTCTAAAAGGCAACTTTGTTCCAGTGGCGATTGGTCCATTAGAGCGAGTTTCCTCCGATCAGTTCCAGGTCATTCATCAATCGACCGGCCGAGCAGTGCAGAGTGGCGCGCCTGCTGGATGCCTCGCTTTTTTGTTTTCTTTCTTTTTGAGGTTGTGTTTTCTTGATGCCTGCGACTTGATGTGGCGGTGGTCGATGTCACTGAGGTGGTAGCCTCCTCACAATCAATGTATTTGCCTGCTGCTCTCACAGTCGGATTAGTATTTAAATCAAATGTCTAGATTTTAGTTCAGTTAACTTCAGGAAACTAAGACGAGCCCATCAGGACATTTTAGCCGATTTCTCACCTGCGTGATCGGAACAAGACTGATTAGATATTTATAATAAAGTGATCAATACTACGCATCCAGAGCTTTGTTTAGCAGATGGTCTAAATCCACTGAATGGCCAATGTTTTCTGTCCACAGGGAATTAAGATACTGGGGGAAAATTTAATAATGGTCATTTATTTTAATGTTATATTTTCAAACAAAATGATGATCCAATTAGAGGATACTTAAGTTTCTGGCACAGCACATAATAAATCTACAGGTTTTGTTGCCAGTTTCTAGTATTAGTGATCTGCTGAGGAAATCATCACACAAACAAACGGTTCACAATCACGGCTCTGCAAGCAGGGAGGGAATTCATAATTTAATATTCTCATTAAAACTGTAAACTATGTGGGGTAAAGGATGAATTTATACTTGTCTGTATTATCACATTGCAGTCTCCAGAGTTTTTGAAGTCTGTTATACAAACACCCAACAGGCGAGGCAGTGTGCACGTAGTGGAAATGTAGTTCTTTGTAACCAGAAGATTTTATCCTCTATGAAAAGAAGCACATGTCTCAACACTCGGGTTTATTTTGAGCTTTTGTGTGAAAATCCTTGAAATTTTGTCTTGAGGTTGTGAAGTCGAGTTCTTGATATGTGCCTGGTAGACTCGGCGCTTCGTCCTCAGATTAGTGGGTATAGCTGTGGATGCAAACGGGACTCGGTTTCCTGTATGGACGGCGCCTGATTTCTGCTTCCTCTCAGACTCTTGTTGCTCTTTTGAAGTGGAAACAGCAGCATGACAACACCACCATTAAAACAGGTTATAATGGCCTACTAAGCATAGTGGTGGGTGATAGCACCTACTGGTAATATCTATGGGAGTAATAACAACTGATAATGGCTATTTAATGGAGTGGTAACATTGGAAACACTCCGTTCCTGCTGAGTTTGTCTGTCAGAGGTTGAACAGTTTCACTCCCAGACACGCTGGCGCATCTGTTGCTAGCTATCTCATTCCCTCACTGTTGCCACGTGGACTGTTTGGAGCAAAGATCAATACAGCCTGCACAAACAAATTTGTGCAAATGTTTTCTGTTGTACCACACCTTTGGGAGTCATGCTCCAGGGAGCAGCATGCTCTTTTCACCAGAAGGCTGAAAGTGTATGTAGCTCTTTAAACTGTTGTAAACTGAAGCTGTGTCCCAACGCCATTCAGCATGCTCACTATGTACAGAAGGTTGTGTTTACTAAAGGCTCAAGTGATGCATTTTGCACAAAACTAAGCAAACTGTGCATGCAAAGACTTCAGTGCAATTTTCTTTGGAACCGCGTTAAAACTAGAAGCACAACAGCTGCTTGATACCCATTCAGGACAGACATGTATGACGCCATGCCAACCTACATAGTTTAGTAAAATATGGAACTGCGTATATGCAGAAAAACGTCTCAAAGTCATCCCAAGTGTGTGCTGCATTATCTACAAATGTTAACCAAGGTTTACAATGTGTGCGCAAACAGTCATTTTGTGTATTTTTGGTTCTTCACAATTGCTCCAAATAACTCACAAATACAAATAAGTCTGAAAACTTCCTAAATATGTGAAAAAATATGTGTGACATTCTTTTTATATTCGTTGAGATCGTGCATGTAACACCTGACGCGCACTGATGCTGTTACATTAATCAACTCTTTTCACACTCCACACAGAGACACAAATCCATGCTGTGTTCAGGTGTTGTGGAAATTGCTGGGAATTCTGTGAATTCAACTACAGGCACAATGTAATGATCCTAAATGCATTTTTTCATATCAGGCATTAATAAAATCATATAGTTACACAGATAACTGAACACATCGGAGCATGGACTCGACTCAGCAGCAGAACTTTAGTCTTTAATGTTTTGAGTGTGAATTGTGTAGAAACCCTTCAGGCGGTCTTTAGCCGAGTTCATTATCAGGATAACAGACGTTAAACCAGCAGCTGTGCTGAAGCTCCAGAGGAAAGTTTTGTGTAAGCGGGATGGAGACTCTGTGTGTCAGAAGATACTCTCCCCCTCTTTCCTCACCCGCCTTCCCCACCACCTCCTTTTGTCCTCTGGGCCAATTTTTGCAGGCAGCAGGGGACGAGAGGAATGAGCCTCCTCTCAGCGAGGTGTGGTGCTGAATGGGGAGAGGATGATGAAGGCTGGAGAGAGAAGAGAGGCAGCACTTCACTGTTTGGCGAACTGACTGGAGACAAACTTCAGAGACCTTCTGCCTGTCTTTGTCAGACATGACAGCGAAGGCTTCATTTTGTTTACCGACACACACATTCCCTCCTCCTCCTCCTCCTCCTTTATGATCTTCTCTGAGGTCATTTTGTAAGTTCATAATTACCAAAAAACAGTGTGTAGGAAATTGAATTTAGCTGTTATTTAAATAATAATTGTATAGTCCTTACCTTACCTTACAAAGCACCTTGATGTGATTGCTGTTGTGATTTGTCCAGTTGAATTGAATTGAGAGCATTTGTCCGTCACAGTGAGCGAATGGTTGAATTTCTGAAGACAAACCATGTTGG
>VOQK01042269.1:39707-53664 GCA_015052645.1 Benitochromis conjunctus | reverse complement strand
GTTATTAAAGAACTGACTGGTTTCCTATTCAAACTGCTCCGTCACTGCACTTACACGGTGTCCTTCCTAATCCCGTCCTCACTTTCTTCTCGTTCTGTTTCTTTCCATTGTCCACTTCCTGTTGTTGTTTTCTCTCTCTCTCTTTCATGATTGATGAAGTGTCTTCTAATGTTCACTAATGTTGAGGCCCAAACAGAGAGAGCGCCTCGTACCCAGCATGCTGCAGGTTTGATCTCCTCTGCAGGTCGGTTTTCAGCAAAGAGCTCGGACGCTGAAAGGGTTGAAGGGTCGATAGCTCACCGTGTGGCCGCACTCGATCGACAGGCTGATAAAAGCAACCGATTGGCTGACAAATCTTTCCATGGATTCATACGGAGAGGAATGTTTGGGTGTTATTCGCAAAGCTCGGCGCTTTATTGAATGTTTCGTTTCACTTTTCTGGGACGATGGCGACACAGATCGTGAAACGTGAGGGACGTCTGCTGAAAGAAAAATCACGCCATGTTTATTTACATCAAAGTCAACATTCATATAAGGTTCCTCTCTCGCTTCATTTTTCTCATTAAGTGTTTGGGTTAAAAGCAGCCTCGGGCTAGGAAAACACATCAAATGGAGTAATTCACACATTTGTTTTTTTCTTCTGCCATGATGGTGAAATACTAGCGTGCTGTAACATGACTGATGTTTTCATGGACTGCAAATGATAAACTCTCCGCCTGGTGCGAATAAATGAACAGTGTGAGAGGTGGAGGAGTTCTGCTTCCTATTTATTTCTCTTTTTTTAATTATTTTCCATATCAGTTCAGTGCTTCAGAGCTGCATGTTTATTTTTCTCTTTTTTCCACAGTGAAGTGGTAATTTCTTCGAGCGGAAGCGGATTGTTTCCCACCTTTTGCTCGCTCGTCCTCCCACTCGGAGCTTGTGAGGAGCTCAGCGCTGTGTTTTTAAAGCTGTTTCCTTGTGGCTTTAGTTAGCGAGGGCGAACTCACAAAGACCCTGGAAAATCACATAAAGCCCCATCTTTGAAATTCTTCAACCAGAGCATGCTTTTTAACAGCCGTGTCAGAAATGCAGAAAGATGCAGCAGAGATCTCGAGACTGCTGTTGAAGAGTGATCAGGGTATTCTTTTCATGATTTTACTCACTTTTGTATTTTGACTGTATTATCAGAATACCCAGCCAGAGACTGTGCTGTGTACATGTCTCCATGAAATTAGGCGTAATTTAATCTGTATCAGGCTTTTCTAAAACATAAATGTTACCATATGTAACCCATTGAATGAAACATTATTTTATGTAGCAGCATTACGTACCCTGTATTTATAAATCATCTCATAGGCTCCCTCACCGTTACCCAAAGTGGAAACAAATATGTATAGTTTAGGGGTTTATGGTTGTGAGGATGTGAATCAGTTTGTGTTTCTATGTAAGGTTTTTTTGTATTGTTTTCAACAATTTTTCTGCAGTCAATCAAATAATATCCCTGCTGAGTTAACGTATAAACAGCAGTCGTGTCCTCTTCTACCCTCTTTCCTCACTGTTGCTGCAGGTGCAGCATAGCATGTATACTACCAGTCAAAGGTTTAGACACACCTTCTCATTTAATGGTTTTTCTTTTCTTTTACTTTTTCTAAATTGTAGATACAAACGGAAGACATCACATATATGAAGCAAGATATCTGGAATTAGCAAAAAAAAAAATGTTTTAGATTTTAGCTTTCTGAAAGTAGCCGCCCTTTGCTCTGTTGACAGCGCTGCAGACCCTCGTCCTTCTCTCAGCTTCATGACGTAGTCACCTGAAATGTTTTCACCTCACAGGTGTGCCTGTCAGGGTTCATTTGTGGAACTTCGTGCCTTCTTAATGAGGTTGAGACCATCAGTTGTGTTGTGCAGAAGTCAGGTTGGTACACAGCTGACAGCCATATTTGACAACTGTTAGAATTCATATTATGATAAGAACCAATCAGCTAAGTGAAGAGAAACGACAGCCCATCACTAGTTTAGGAACTGAAGGTCAGTCAGTCTGGAAAATTGGTATAACTTTGAATGTGTCTTCAAGTGCAGTCACAAAACCATCAAGCGCTACGATGAAACTGGCTCAGATGAGGACGCCACAGGAAAGGAAGACCAAGAGTCACCTCTGCTGCTGAGGATAAATTCATCCGAGTCATCAGCCTCAGAAATCACAAGTTAACAGCAGCTCCCCTTTTCTACACGTCCCCTGTGGGAGAGGTCGGTGTCATTTCTTTCCCAACACTAATGATATCTTTATCCATCCTGATGTTTCTAATTGTGTGTTTTTAGTTCATTACTGTCATCATTATGCCTGTCTTTACTAGCTGCTGTATGTGTATAGGCTCTGCTAACGCTAGCATGAGCAGATAGGTCTTGCTAGCGTGGAAGTTGTAGTGGGTTGTGTTAACCCTCGTCCCAACTGGTTATATTTGGTTATAGGAAAGTGTCCCCTCTCCCCACTGCCGTTCAGCGGAGGAGGCTGAGATGATGGTTCAGTTTAACATTGCTTACAATATAGTTTAAATTTGAGCTCAGTGAAACACTTTAAGCACTTTTTCTGTAACTTGTCTTGTAGAGCTGTGCTCCAAATAAACAATTCTCTTTATTCCACCTTCAAGGCATCATATCATCATATATGTGTTTGATATAATGTAAATATGACATTATCTATAATGGTGATGGGTCATAAACACTACCAGAGGTAAGTGTCAAAGACGGACACGGACGTGTTTTTTCTTTATCCTGGACGCAGCACTAGTCCATCATGGAGGTGATGAATATGAAACAGGAAGTACTCTATTACCAGCATGGTTAACTGTCACTTCATTAGGCAGATGTTTCAGTATTATGCATAAGCTTTCAATATGATATTACTGCCCTTATTAATGGTATCCAGAGACTCGAGAATGGTCCTTGTAGAGAACCAGTTCCCAGTTTTCCTTTCCATTTCTTGGACTTGTTAGTCTGCTTGCATATCAATCAAGCTTATTGGTTCTACTTGGATTTGCACTACAGTCAGCGGTTTTCAATTTTTTGATAGTGGTGCAGTCTGCAGCGTGGATATTTTTTGTGCACAAAAGGATGAGTGCGATGGAAAACAGCAAACTGCATCCAGGACAGAAACAACCGCATTATGCCGCAAGCTCTATGCCAGCATGCTAACGCTAAACTAGCCAAGCAGCCAGAATGATGTTAAAGCTGAGTGAATGCCGACCCCAGCCCAGCAGCCAGAGCCTGAACTTCAACAGGTAACGAAAGCAGAGACAAGCAGCCAGGCTGCAGCCTCTGTTTCTACCTGTTCAGGTTTCTAAAGTAGAATCCGAGCGATGGAGAATGATCACGTGTGTCCTCATTATGGTAGGGATTTGTGTTGGTGTGTGGGGCTGTAGCCTATAGGTTTATATTGTTAACTGGTAATTTATAATAACACTGATCACAACAAACATGCACAAACATTTTACCACTCAGCATGTAATTAATTGGCATGAATTTAATGTCTTTGAAATGCTGCTTAACGATGGTGGTGACTCTCAAAGCGGAGCCAGTGAGAATCACAAATCCATAAGGAATTAGTATCAATAAATTCCTATTGATTTCCTAATGGGATCCAATCGGTTAATGAGAATGAGAACCATGTCTCCTGTAATGCCCACAGAGGGAGGAGTGTGTGGTACATAGATGGGTCAACAATATGTCTTTTGTCCTGTCTTCGTCCCATCACCTCCAACCAGTCGCAGCAGATGCCCCCCTTCCTGGTTCTGCTGGAGGTTTGTTCCTGTTAAAAGGGAGTTTTTCCTTCCTACTGTTGCCATGCGCTTGTTGAAAGGGGGCCACTTGATTGTTGAGGATTTCCCTCAGTAACTATAGAAATTTTACCTTACATTGCAAAACGCCTTGAGGAGACTGCTTCTGCAACTCGGTGCTATATAACTGAAATTGAACTGAATTAAAGAAAATGTCACGCTTCTCCATAGCAGACAATCCTTTCCTAACTTAAGGAAGGCGATTTGCCCCAAACTAAGCTTTTTACTTCAAATTCCATCCATTTCCATTTTGTACCCAACACCTGTGTACTTTTTTCTTAGCTGCAAAAACAACGGTTGGACAAACTGTCACTAAAGTGACTGACATAAGAAATTTTCTGAAAAGCAGTACTTTAAGTTAAGTGCTTGACAGGAACATGCAAGGAAAAGATAGCGCTGCTTTTTGTCAATGAGTCATTTATTTTATTCACATCAGCTACCTCTTAGCCCACGCTGAAAAAATAAATAAATATAAGTCACAGCACACCCGGGCTCTGTCTCCATAGGTGTAGATGTACTTCACACGGTCACAACTTACTGCAGAACCGAGGCGAATGGCTTCCTGTGAAGGTTCACTGAGCAAGCAAAGGGTAAAAGCCAGAGTTGGCATGTAGAAATGGGAGCGTACAAAACATCTGAAATGTGACAGCAGTGCTTCCTAACACATCTGTGGTGAACGCTCCTCAGAGACACAAAACATAAACCTCTAAGTGAATAATTACTGTCTGCATTTTGTTAGTTAGTTTGACAGCTGACACACATACAGCCTACATGTTCTTTATATAGGAACGGACTGAGTCAACAATTGCTACAGTATCAGTAGAATATGCATTTATTACACTGAGTCAGATGCTGGCGAGCGGCTCTGCAGGGTATGATTTCTCTCTAATGAAGAACACAGCCAAAAGGAGAGAGAACACAAAGGCAGCAACTGAAGACTAGTGTGTGTGTGTGTATGTGTGTGTGTGTGCTTCATCAGATCCATAAATATCTTCTGTGTTTCATGCCTTGGTTCTCTTTCATCTGCAGGACGCTGACATCAGGTTTTAATGAATGCTGCTTCGTTATCATCATTAACACTAATGCGTATTATTTGTTGTGCATTAAGGCTCTGTGTACAGCATTAAAGTGGAATGGCAGCGGTCATTTTGAATAGGTCAGATGATCTGCGCTGCAGTGTTTATAATGAATCTTTTTTTGTTTTGTTTTTTCAAAAACAGTGAAATCGACTGAAAAATGCTTTTGATATTTTATGTTTTTCTCTGAGCTTCTGAATGAGTTTTGTTTCCCTCACTTTCTAAAACAGCAATGATAGAATCTGCAAACTGTTTCCAGACAAGATTCACTCTCTGAGTTTGTAGTGATCAGGAAGAGATCGGCTTTGAAATGGTAAACATTTGAAATTTCATTTGGAGATATTTCAGAGGAATTAAGAGAGTAAGCCTGGTGCCGCTAATCAAATACACCTCTGCAAAAGAAGACGTTTTGCTGGTCTGAAGATGTCCTGTGCATGCTAACATAGCGCCACAGTCTCTCAAGTTTGGTTTTCACCAAGCTTGCTGCTGCGCATTTGCGTTCTGATGATTTGAGCTTGTTTTGCATCCACATAATGACATCACAACAACGGCCGAGGACTGCTAGCTTGTCTTAGTTATTACACAGAGGTTATCCATTGGTTTGTGAAGATCTGATCTGAACTATCAACCATATCAAATGCTAACTTAACAACTAAATTGGTCTGAGTGAATTACACATATACAAGATACAGATAAAAAATGCTACCTTTAGGCCTGTTTTTTTTTTTTTCAAATAGTGAAAAGTAGCTACTCAATGGATACCAAAACTGCTTTCTGTACATTGCTGTAAACACGTTTATTTCTCTTCTGAAGTTAGCCACATGGATCGACTTTGGAGGCAGCCTCAAGTGGCGACTTGAGGAACTGCAATTTTTTGCATCAGCTTCAGTTTTTCCTTACAAAGGTTGTTGCTTGGGTTAGATTACCTAAGAGCCTTATGGTGATCCGAAAATTGTACTCTCTAAAGTGTTTCTGACACCTACATAAGGCTAAAGTTAAAGAGAAAAGGCCACTTAAATAAGTAATGATGAGTTTTTAACCTGACAAGTTTTTATTTTATTATAAAGTGTCAGGGATGCCACATGTGACTCATTTTTGGCCAAGTATATTATTTCCTGGTAAGCCTCAGAGTGCATAATGGTTTCACACCCAAGCCATACTGCAACATACCAAGATTTCTCACATCACTGGTACTGGTGACTGCTCCCTGTACCCATTGTGTTCATTGTAAACCCAACTTGAGCTTTGGTGTGTTTGCCCATTTGGACTACTATTAAATTGTTAGTCTGACACAGAACAATATAACTTGAACTTTCACTGGTGCTGTTTGTTGTTTGAGGTGAAAGTGGACCAACCACAGCAACACATGAAAGCAGTAAAGTTTCAGAAAGAATCCTTCTTTTCTAAAATGAACTCATGAAGCCACCATGATGGACTCTGCTGGTGGGGGTCAGCACTCAGCTTTAATATTACGTGTTCAGGGTTGACAGCATTGAGTCTCTGACCCAGCTGCATTTTACCAATACATTCCTGTCTGTAAGTGCAATAAATACGTTCATTGTTTACTCCCTCACAGCTGCAGAAAGTGAGATTATTTTATTTTATTTTTTTGCCTTTTACCATCGAGACTGAAGTTAGCTGCTGTGGTGATCTGTTTATCTAAAAACTCATGTAAACATGACATAATTGTTTAACTCATAACTACAAGATGATTGTTAAATTTAGGACAGCAATGTGTTTCTGTGTTACTGAAAAATGTAATGTGATTACAATATCATGTTACACTAAACATACAAATACAAACATAGCCACATTCTTGTAAACCTATAATGTGTTTATACACGTGTAACTTATCTGATGTATAGATGTGAAGTAGCTTGTAAGAGTCGTGTGGAATAAGTGTGGTATTATAAAATGGGCTCTAGTGTTGTGGTTGTTTAACTGGAGATCATTCTCATGCGTAACATACCGATCCATGACCAGAAAGTAAAATCAGTGTACATGTGTATATTCAGTCCAAATGGTTCTCATGTTTTGGGACGTGTAACATAGAGACGTGTTGGGTGGCCGAGAACGTGTTGTTAACTCTCACTGAGACGTGAAACATGGCAACCACACAGTTTATCTATCCCATAATATTACACCAGCACCGATCTCATTTCCACCCGTGCTTCAAACTTTCCATCATTGATCAAGTTTAGGCTCAAAACCTTAAGTGTCATCACATGTCTTCATTCATCTTCACGTGGAACCAGCTCCCAGTTTGGCTTCAGGACACAGCACCTGAACTTTTAAGACTTGGCTTCAAACTTTACCTTTTATAGTTTTGCCTGTTGATGCACTCAGCATCTCTCCTCCACTCCATTATTTTCACTCTCCATGTGGTAATTTACTGATACTGTGTGTCAATCTTTTCCTCCCTCCCGTAGTTTGTGTTTCTTCTGATTCATCATCTCTGTCATCTCTTTCTCCTCATCTGAATAAAGTGTTGTGGCAAATGTTAAAAAGGAGTTTTTCCTCCCCACCGTTACCAAACACTGCTCATAGGGGATGCTCTGATTGTCTTTAGCTTCCTAGACAGGTCTGAGACGACTGTTACTCTAAACAAATGCCACATAAGTAAAACTAAATCGATTACATTTATCATCTGCTTGACTCGTTGCTAACTAATAACATCCAGTGTGGTTCATGAATTTATACGTTGCAGCTTTTATAACTGTGTTCATTGAATCCTTCATAATACTATTTTCAGCTGCAGCCATTCCTACTGCTTCCAGATGTAAGGCCAGTTGCTTTAAGTGGTTCTAAATTTCTTGATGTGCTTCAGTAACCCTGTGAATGTTTTTTAGTTCACAATGGCTCCCCTTCAAATATTTGTAATAAGTCGGCGTGGGGCTAAAACGAATGAAAGGCAATAGTAAATCACATGTTTTCTTTGACTGTGTATCTAGTGAAGCTAACTTGAAGTTTGAAATGATCGACTTCATTTAAACTTGAAGGAAAGATGAAGACTTGGTGAAAGGCTTGAATTACAGGAAATCTGGGGTGTTTTTTTTAAAAGAATAGATTATGCTTACAACACACAGGTGGCTGCTCATGACTGATACTAGTTCTTCTGGAAGTTTCTTCCTGATGAAAAGTGAGTTTTTCCTTCCCACTGTCACAATGTGCCACCTTATAGGGAGCATATACGCACACAGACACACAGATGTGGCCGTCATGGCTCCAGCAGATGCCATGTATGACATCTCCCAGGCCTCTGGTAGACAACCCGAGCTTGAAGGATAAAAGCGCCTGCATTGCAAGCCTGGATTTTTTGTAATACTGATATTATACTTTTATAATACAACAACAACCTTCATGCAGTGGATGTGGTGGACGTCAAATAGTTTTATAAACATTTTCATGATCATTTTTATTTACTTTTCTTGTACAATGTGGCGGGGGGGGCAACAACTTTCAACCTCCACTGATCGCAGTGTTTGGCTCCTGTCCCCATGAGAGACCCATCTCTTGTAGCTTAGCCAGCACCATCTTTCTACATGTTATCTTCAGTCTCTTTTCATCCTCTTCCCAGGTGATGTGCATCTGAGGGCAGACTTGAGTACTTTCACTAGTACAAGCTGCAGCTGTCTCAGGCTCTTCATCTGAATTTCATTGGAATATACAAACAGTTTCTCTAGTTCAGTTATCTGATTATTATCTTTATTTTATTTTAAAGTGATGGTAAAGCGGCATTTAACATGGGATTCATACAGACCCAGTGTGGACAAATCCAAAGCTGAGACTGGTTTCCAAGCATGGGAAATGGAGATAGAATAAAGTTTAATTTTATTGCAGTTATTGCAGAATTCACATGCAAAAACATACAAACCTATTTACATGGATCAATATGTTGTTTTTTCTTTCCTTTACGAGTTGGATGTAGTGACCCTTTAACATGTGCAGCTTCAGCACAGTATTAAAGTTTGAAGAGACCATGAAGCTGCTCTCCTCCCTCCCTCCCTCCCTCTCCCCCCTCTGTGAGAGTGAGAATCTCTTTTTGTTTAGCATCGCATCACACAAAACACTACAATACCAGGAGACATGTTTAATATTCCTTTCTGTACATCAGATATTTTCTTTTGCATGAAATCAGATATTTGCCCCGTTAATATTCTCCAGCTTCCATTATGCACAAAAAACATTTTATACTTTGACCAAGAAAATGATGCCTGGGAGGCGTTTCACTACAGGGGCTGCCGTCGCACAGGGGGCTGACAAAGAGCCACAGTGACCCCTACAGGGTGGAGCAGGGACCATGTGACAGGGACATCGTTTGCTGAGGTGGGGAAGACCGATGAGAATAAAAATAAAAATAATGCAAAGAGGGAAGAAGAAAAAGCAAAAGACAAAAAGGGGATACAAGAGGAAAAGGAGAGAACATCTGGACTGACACCGCAGGACTATTTCCTTATTTTTTATTTGCTCCTTGGTATCAGAATCTGTAAAGAAATGGTAAGTAAAGTTTTTCCAAACTGATAATGAATCTATGATAGGCATGTTTCATCACCCCCAATGCTACTAAGCACGTAGTTTTGCCAGTAGCAGCTGATCCTCAGACTAGAAGGATGCTTTGGTACTACAGGCGTATTTATTCTTCAGCTCAGGCTTGTTTGAATGTTGCAGCGTTACTCTCTGAAGTCTCGGTTGCTCTGCCGGGCGTTAGTTGCCAGCCAGCATCATTTCTTTGTTCAGTTTATTTCTTAACATTTGCTGGTATCTGAAGAGGAGTGTGAAGGAGATCAAACTGCTTCTCCACAAGTCAATAATTACTATTCATCCAGCTTCCTTATTGATATAAACCTCACACACATATTTCTAGCTACACTTTATTTAAACACTATGTGAACATTACATTTTACATCCACACATCAAGACAAATGGCTCCAATTTTGAATTATTAATTCAAAAATATGAAGAAACGTGGAATAAAAATTAAATAACTACAAATTCACTGAAATTCAAACATCCTTCTTCATATCTCATGAAAATCGTATGTTTATATCTCTCTGTGCATTGCTTTGTGTTTAGACACTGGTCCACACGCCACACTCAGTCCATACACACAAACACAAAACCCTTTTGGTTGTGTGCACATCAACAGTTGTGAACTTGCAAAAAAAAAAAGAAAAAAGAAAAGAAACATGAAATAACAGGATAATGCAGCGAGCCAAAACTGAAATCCTTTTTAATGCTCATTAACTGTAATTGAGCAGGGAAACACCGTGATCTGACACGAGAGCAAAAACTGAACGTGAAAAAGGTGAGCAGGTGAAATCAAATGTGCAGAGGATGTTTTCTCTTCTTATTTATCGCATCAAATCATTTGTGTTTAATATGGAAGCATCCTCTCACTGTGGTTTCAAGGGAAGTAAGTTTGGAGGAATTTAAATCCACAGCAAACTGAAGCTTTGTGCTTTTGTAAGAACTAGTGAAAGCTCCAACGTTACTCCTGATGCCATCTGAGGCACATTTTAATTCACTAGACATGAGCATTAGCTCCACTGTTGGTCATTCTGGGATATTTTAGTCATTTAAAAATGTCACTTTTATCTCAGTTTACCCTTAAATCACTGCAAGCGTTCACAGACTTCCTTTAATAAGTACACATGTTAAAGTACACACAGCACCAGTCTTAGCCTCTGTCTGATCTGATCTCACCTGCGGCACTTTTTATTTTGTCATTGTTCTAATCTATATTTTTATTTATGCAGATAATAAAGGCTGTTCTTGATTAATTCTATTAGCCGATGGCAGTAAAGAACAGTTAGAGCAGCATAATGCTTCTTTAGCTTCAGTAGCAGCAGATAGATCCTGACTCTGAGACGGCCCTGATTATGCAGGTCAGCTTTTTTTTTTTTCATAAAGACGATTATACAATGACAATTATGTAATCAGCAGATCAAATGCTGAACAAAAGATAATGGGACAAAGGGTGAAGTATGTGGGCTGGGAGGGAGAACTGTGTGTGCACACCACTGTGTGCTTCCTTCACTTCTTCAGTGATTATTAGCCAAAGTTTGCTTTGCTGTGTTCATACAGGATGTAGACATCAATTTCTCAACAGTTTTTTCAGCCTTTATCAGAATGAAGACTTGCACTTAGAGCATATGAAACTCACAGTGTGAACCTGGACGTAACAACACCAACACAGCACAGGGACAAAAAGAAAAGGCTCCCATGTTATTGGGTAGACCTTGTGCTTTTTATTTGATGTTAAAATTCACACTTAGGGGCCAGAAAACATTGTTGGTAGCAGATGGCTCCGCTTCAAAAAACACAAGGTTTAACCTGGGCGCAAATAAATGGAAAGATAATTCTCCACCATTATAAAATGATGTATTTGATTTCAGGCATGTGATTAAACACACATGTTCTCTGGAGTTAATAACTACCAGATTAAAACTCTATCAGTATCTTGTAACATGTAAGCGGTTATTCTAAAGTGGAAAAATCATTGATGAGAGGTCGATAAAGTGTTTGAAGTGTCAAGAATAAACTTAACTCACCTTAACCATGAAGTACTTTAAGTGGCCAGTAAGACTAGAAAAGCAGAATTTAATTCTATTACATTCACATCCAAATACACGGCGTGACTGTACACGATCACACAATATTTAGTGTAAACTATGCTCCAGACACAATATAATTTTCATACAAGATATGCAGTGTAACTAATACTGACTGCATGTTGTCGCACATGGATCTCAGTTATGTTTTTTATGTTTGTTCATGAAACAAAAAACCTGCATGCTTCAGATTTTAATGAAATGAATGAAAAGATTATTCCTCGTCGTCTCCGTGCTGCGTATGGACGAGTGCTCTGTTCTTCCTATTAGTCGGAATTACTGAACATATTAGAGAAACTGTTAAACACATGCATCTGTCGTCTATGACTCATGCATGGTCCTCGTGCCTGAAGAATATCATCTCTACAGTGTTTTTCCAACTTTGACTGAGATGTTATGTTTGTCCTCTTTCATTTATCAGTAATTAATGGTTTCCCTCTTTGCAGGGGAAGAACTTGGGAGTTGTGATCTTAGCCCCATCCTGAACCTTTGGTGCGAGCCAAACCTAACTGCCTTTATCTTCAGTGCTTAGTCTTGCTAACAGTCTTGTGGCTGAATGGGAGCAAACCCCTTCAGCTAAGTTCCAACATCTGATGCAAAAATCTAAACCTGGAGTTTAGCCTGCCGGTAATTTTTGGGCTTCTTAACTTCCAAAGCAAATACAGTTTTCCCTCCTCAGTGGTGGTGAGCTTATAATCAGCTGCATTTGGGAAGGAGTCAGAGAATCATCAATCTACCTTCCACTGATGCACCACCTGACAGTCTCCACCTGTTCTCACTTCCAACACAAACATCCTCCTACTTTAACGAGTTTCCACCCTCCTGGTGTTTGTCGAGAGGTCGGGGGGTTGCCAACCCAGATGACCGGCGGGGCCTGCCAGAGCAGGTGTTCGTCCATATTGGCGAGGCCGTTAATTACCCACAGTCCCGCGCAGCAACGTGGACAAAGGGCAGGCACCATATTGCCACCATATCGTCATGACAACACATCAAACAGACACGGCGGGGCCGGGAATGTAGACTCGAGCCTGTGGTGGTGAATTTTCATGATGATGATTATGAATAAAGGGGGAAATAATTACAGTGCTGCACCCGCCAAAACCTACTCCATCTGTGTCTGTGTGTAGGGGTGTGTGTGTGCATGTGTGTGCGCATGTGTGTGTGTGTGTGTGTGTGCACGCTGGGCACCCGGAGCTTTGTGGCAAGAGCCACCCGATTCCATTCCAGATGAAATGGGATAGCAACACAATTATCTCAAGTCCAATTCTTTGAGGCCTATTGTGTCTGTAAACTGAGCCTGAGCGAAGGATTAATGTGTCTGTGGGGTTTAGAGACGAGGGACGGGGGAGAGGGGGACAGAGGAGGGGGGGGCAGTGGAAAGCTGTTGCTTCATCTCTCTGGTGAATATACTCTAAGCTCTCGCCATCAGTGAGGTAGATCGGGGCAAGACGGGGAAAGAGGAGGGAAGAAGAGAGGAATCAAATCTGGAGGACAGGGGAAGCAAGAGAAAGGGCCCAGGCCAATAAGAGCAAGAGAAGAAGAAGCAGAAACAAGAGGAGCACAAAAGCCATTTATACTGTCAAATGTAAAGCATGCAACTAACACAACTCTGAGCGAGGGAGGACCGAGCAGAGGTAAACGAGGGGCGGCGAAGAGTTAAAGAGACCAAGAGAAAAAGAATCATAGCCATCCTATCCGTCACCACGGCAACAGATTGGCAAAATGCTGGCCGGTTCTCCCAGGATGCTAAACTCCCCTCTGCTGGTATAATTTACCATCCAATGATGAAATGAAGAGTAAGAGCCCAAATCTCGGGCTGAGAGGTTAGATCTCACTGAGATGACATGTCTCAAAAACAGCACTACCCATCACAGGAGTAGGCCTGGTGGGGGTGGGTGGGGCGGGGTAGCACTTCTTGGCTGGCTTTTGTAGCAATGTAGTAGTAGTAGCAGCTATCTGCAGTCCTATAAGAACTGTGTACCTGTTAGTAAATTCAGCTGCTGTGACTCTCGTCTTGTAAGGAAAATGGTTTTCAGTGTAACAGAATCAATACTGAAGGTGTAACTAACCTCAAAATCACTTTCTGGTTACTTACCAGGTAATCAAATATGCAAAATCTGAAGGCAACGTTACTCATTTAGTGCCAGATTAAAGCTCATTATTTTCCAGTGTGGCTTCTTTGGCACAGTCACATGACCATATTAATTGCAAGAAGGAAATCGAGGTGAATATTCCACCATTACTGGAACAGCATCAATACCGTGTACTTAAACATAACTGCATGTGGTCTGGTTTCTCTTTCCAATGCCAGAGGAGTTTGGGTGAAGGCCATCAGGCACTGCAAAAAAAGCGAGAGGAAATTCAGAATTTTTTGGATGCAAAGCAGTGGCGTAACCTAAAAAAGTCGCGTAACCTAAAAAAGTCGCGTAACCTAAAAAAAGTCAAAAGTCAC
>VOQK01042269.1:21613-39687 GCA_015052645.1 Benitochromis conjunctus | reverse complement strand
CGCGAAAACATAAAAAAAAAAAAAAAAAGTCAAAAGTCGCGTAGCCTTAAAAAAGTCAAAAGTCGCGTAACCTAAAAAAAAAGTCACGTAACCTAAAAAAAGTCGCGTAACCTAAAAATGTCGCGTAACCTAAAAATGTCGCGTAACCTAAAAAAAAGTCAAAAGTCGCGTAACCTAAAAAAAGTCGCGTAACCTAAAAAAAAGTCGCGTAACCTAAAAAAGTCGCGTAACCTAAAAAAGTCGCGTGACCTAAAAGACATTTGTAATGAAAGAAAAAATAGAAAAGAAATGTAGTGGACATAAAGCGATGACAAGCTGGTCCTGATGTTTCTGAACAGGTAAAGGGAGAAGCTGAGAGAGCTGAGGCCGTTAGCAGGGAGAATTTCATGATTCGATCCAGGAGTTGAAGTCGTATCACGACTGCTTTTGTACATATTTCAGGAAAAATTGTTTCAAACAGCCAGTTGAACCAGGGCAGCGTCTTACTGTGTGTCTGAGGTAAATTAGTATTATTTTACCATTTCCACATCATTCTATATTCAGCATTGCTGTGGGCTTTGAGCTATGAGCGCACTTGCTCCTAAATGCAGCTGTCTGATTGGTCAGATTTGTTTAGTTGAATAGAAAAAAAAAAATCTATCTTTGTTCTGGGATTAAAAGAACATTTGCTAGCTTTCTTATAGTATCTTCTTAAGACAGTCAAATCAAATCACAACAATAGCTTCTTTATAATGTAAGGTTAGAATAATGGAGCGAAGAAAAAAAAACACAATCAGACAACCCCTTATGAATAAGCACTTGGCGACAGTGGGAAAGACGAAAACGTCCTTTTAAGAGGAAGACACATCAGCGCATTTCCCCCCCTGAAGCGAGGGGGATGTAATTGTCTGTTTGTTAGCAGTCTGGGACCCACAGTTTGCTTTCAAGGTATCTTTCACATTTTGTGTGATGGTAGATATCAATAACAAGCTCAAGGTTACACCAAAGATGAAAATTAATAAAAAGTTTATATTATTCACAATTTTTTTGGATCAACTTCATGTGAGTATTTAGGTTGGCTAAGCATTTTATTTTGACATTCACATTGTTAGCACCCAAGGTCAAGCATGACTCAAACCATATTGAGTAATGTGTCATATGTAAGGGCAACACACTTTTTTTAATACGACATCCTACGACATCACAATGATACCATAAGAGTGCTGAAGCCATCATACTGTAATAAAAACATCATGGTTTTAGTGTAGACGTTGCACTTTGGCTCTCTGAGTTTTGTTTTTGTTCTTTGATGAAAAACTTGTATAGTTTGAATTCTGCTGTCACTGGTTGAGTCTTCGAGAAGAATTCAGATTTACTGACAAAAAAATGACCTCTAAACTGTTCCTGAGTTTGAGAACAGCTCACAGACAGTCAATACATCAATAAAACATATCTTATATGGGAATGATGGGCGTGCAATATAAATACCACCGTGACATCACAGTGTAAGTAAACGAGTTCATGGCGTGACGAGTTTATAAGAACATGAGTCGACTTTATTCCTGCTTTTTCTATGTTTTTGTACTACAGTATGATAGATTTACTTCTGATACGCGAGCACCAGAGCACACGCACATGGTTGCGAGATCATTTATATATAGAGAGACGTACTTTATTACTCGTAGCAGGGGTGCAGATTCCTCTCAGTCTTTGAAATAAAAGGAGCCCCCTCGAACTTTCTAGAAATCAATCACACCACAAACGCCCCTCCCTGGAAAACACAACACAAAAGTTTTCCATCCCCACTGCTCCATCGGGTGTGACACCCTCAGGCTGTTGTTACTGCGCTGGTTTGATATTTTTTACACTACACAGCAACAATAACAACCTGCCTTTGTCGAGTCGAACCCACAGTGCACCTGCTATAAGTCAGACCTCAGCACATTCACACAGACGAGCCTGGAGGGAGGCAACGTTTTGTTCCTGTACGCTCAGGAAAATAAATTAATAGGGCAGATCAGAAGAATAAGTTCCCTGAGAATCATGTGATCACAGCAGGTTGGAGAGATTTCATACCAAAGACATGTTAGTGCAAGAAAAAGATGAAATCAACTCAAGACCCTTAAGTTGGAAACGTGTTGGTGGACAAAATGCAAAAAGTGTGTTTGTGTCCAAAACATGCAGCAGCCTCTTGTTATGTTTTTTAATAGAAAATATCAGAGGCATAGAGTCTTGGCGATGAGACCCACAGATGGTCAAGAAGTTAGTTTTGTTTCCAAATCATAAATACTTTCTGAGGTTTGACACTTTAAACAAAAATCGTCATTTTTGAAAGAACACTGGTTTTTATTCAATCACAAATAATTGGTATCAATTTATTTTTGTTAATCCCGTGGAGCACATGATATTCCCAGGCAGGCCTGTCCCTGCCTGCTTCTGAGATCAGGCGTGCTCAGGGTGCTCCGCCCATGAGCCATAACGACTAGCCTCGCTTCACAACACGAGAGCGGTGCTGCTGAAGATGGCCATATGTGCGTTTGTGTCATTATTCTATTAAAGAGTGTTGTTTCTTTGTGAGAGTTTGTGAGGCGTAGAGTCATTAAACCTCTTTCACAAACAGCACTCACATAAATCATGTGTACGAACGTCTCACACACAAATCTGGGATTCATCAATATTTCTGTGCCTGAATTTGTTTGTAGTCTGCTGACAGATTTGCCTCAGACTGTGCATACAACCAAAGGAACGAAGGCCTGGCTGTGTCAGAAGGGTTCCTTATTTACAACTTTCAAAGACTCTATAAGATCATTAAACATATAAAATAATACTTTAGGGTATTACGTGTCAAGAGGACAAATTACTAAATGAAGGCGCGGGTTTTAACTTTTTCATTTAAACACATTCCAGTATTTATATTTCATCTTTCATTCAAAGGTTTGTTTGATTCCAGTTCAACAATCCTATTTTGGGCTCCATCAGGAAGGATATACAATACATATGGAGCTACCGACCGTGTCAGTGGACCAGCTCAAAGTGTCATTGTTGGAGCACTTACAGTATTTTTTGTGGTAAAGTGTCACAGATCTTTTTTTTTTTTATTGCAATGAGTTTCTTATTTGGGTAGAACAGCTCTTTTCCACGAGTACCTACTCAGCTCGACTCAACTTGGTTTTGGTCGTTTACATATAGAAATAGATCAGCTAGCTACTAGTTTATTTACTTCTTTCCTTTTGTAATTTAAACTTTTTTTTTTACTTCAGCCAAAGTGAGGTTCTCAGCTCAGCTGCTGGAGCTGCAGGTGGAGCAGATGGAGCACTGCATATTTCTGCTGATGGAAACACTGGAAGCATTTTCTGGCTTCTTCCTCAGACATTCAGATGTTTTACTTTCTTCAGTCTCTTGCTTTCTTCTTTTAGCAGTGTAGACTTCTTTTTTACTGCATCGTCACCACTTACTCCACGTCACTTTGGGGAAAGTAGGATTACAGATTACACACAGCTGTTGGTTTAGGTTAATCTTGATTCACTGACGTGTGCATGGTGGTAACAACAGATGACATGGAGTCTGCTGTCAGCGAAAATCAATTAACTTCCAATACTTCTTTGGGCTAAGCAAAATTTCCTTGATTAAATTGTAATTAATAAATAAAATGTGCCACCCTGTTGGTGGATTATAACCAGTACTTGAAGTGGGCCAGAACGCAGCGGAAAGCAGTTCCGGAACTTCTGTATTTTCGTCTTTTGGGTTCCGCCACTTTTTTCTGAGTTCCGGTACTTACTGAATAGACAATATCACAAGACCGATAAAAGACTACATTAGAGTTCCTGCACTTATTTTTTCCCACTTCAAGCACTGATTATAACCATGGCACAGAATCAGCTGCAGGATTAGTAGTTTCATTTCTGGGTTCTTTGGTTGTTTTGCTCTAGTTCTCCTTGAGCAAGACACTAAAAATGGGCTAAAAATGGGGCTTTCCTAATCCACAGGTGGTGCATTCATTTAGCCAGAGCTCGCAGACGTATAGAGACGGGTCGCCCAGGCCCCGTCCGCCATGTGTCAGTCATATCTGCTGAGCTGCGATTGAAGAATGAGCAGCGGCTTCCTGCTGCGTTTGAGCAGAGTAGAATCAAAGCCTGCAGCGGGGAGCAAGCTCTTTAAATGACACGGAGAGCAAGGAGGCATTCAAATCACACAATAATCCTCCACTAAATAAACTCTGGGAGCAAAAATCAATGAAGACGTGTCGCATTCATCCTCTTTCACCTCGAGGGGTGACGCCACTCTGTATCCCACCTACAAACAAAATGCACAGTAAGAAACTTTTTATGTGCTATGGTGTTTCATAAATATATTTGTAATCAGACAAAGTGTTGTGAAAGGCTGTGTTTTAACCCTACCCTTTAAGTTGTTTGGCAAATTAAGTGAGTTTAGATTAGAGATTAGATTAGACTAGACTAGATTAGACAGCAACCTTTGCAAAGTCTCACGTTCGATGACACTTTAACCGCAGCATCACAAACACATACAGCTGGACTTTAGCCAGTGTTTCTGTGGTTTTGCAGCCGGGGTTTCAGGGGGTGGGGACTGGGGTGAGATCACAATTAGGAGATATTTATTGATTCCTGAGCTCCTGTGGATTTCCAAATTGACCAGAAGAAAAGCCTGTTGTGTATTTAATGAGTGACCAACAGAGCTCAAATTCTGACCTGGAGCTCATCTCTGCAACAAGTCCCGTGTGAAGCGTGATTTGAATTTTCAGGCTACGTTCATTAATGTAAGATGGGATTCATGCTGCCTGGTTGCCCATGTATGACCAGCTCTGCTATCATCAGATACTGGCTGCTAACCATGAGAGCGCAGGGATTAGAAAACGGCAACATCTATTCTGACAGAACTTTTAACAAGCAAATCCACAATCAGAGGAGCCTCCAGTGAAGCATGAAAAGTGTGGAGTGGCTGTGGAGAGCGTGACTAATGATGACGAGGTTGTCAGACTTTGTTGAATCTCTTTCCAATCCAGACGGGGACATGTTCAGGGTTCTTTGAACATACAAAATATTCCTGTAGAGGGTCCTTGTGCAGTGGTTTGAATGCTTTTGAAAATATGTTATCAATAGAGCATATCTAAGGCAGAAAACGCCTGACTGCTGTTCATCACATATATGGATATTGATAGCTTCAAAAAGAAAAAAATCAATGTCATCTCTTCACTCTGCATTGTAAATGCTTCCTTTCAAAGCAAAATTAAAGCTGGAGATATGGATTCTGGAAAAAATAAAAACAACTTGTTCGTTTTAAAGAACGTATAAATTAATTTAAGCTTAGCAGCGGCTGTTTACCACGATTTTAATTATACAAAATCCTTTATAGTCACATGTAGATATACATAAATAAAAGAAAATAAGAAAACATCTTGGAAACAAATAGAAAAAGAAAACAATAATAATAATAATAATACTATGCTTGAATGACAACCTGGAGGATGTCGTTGCGTGTTTTGTTAGTTGGATAAGCAGCTAAGAAAATAGATGAGTGATTAATTGTGTCAGTTTATACGTTTTAATGTGCTCAACGTATCTAAAATACAGTCCGCATAAAATCAGGGGAATTAAGAGGAAGCAAACTTCACCAACGTCCAAGCTGCCTGGAGAAGACAAAGATCTCCAGCTGCATGTAAAGTAACAGGGACCAGCTTTATTAAGTGACCAGCACGTTTCAGCTTGTGGCCTTCATCAGGGTCACTGCAAAACATCTAACAGGTTGTGTTAAACAGGAAACAGATGAAAAATCCAAGTGGACCAATTACACCTTCACAAATAAACCAGCTGACATTTAACGAGGTGGTATTGGCTAATTGGTTAAGCCACACCCCAAACAGGTTCTGTAACGAACCACTACTGATTAAAAAGGGGGGAAGAAGAAAATTCCCTGCATGTCTTAAAGTAATACATACTCAAAATTACAAAGAAAAAGGCAAATAATATAAAAATAATAATAATAATAATATAGAATTTAGAGGAAGCAAAATGTTAGGAAAGATTGTTGCTTAAATTAAGTCCAAATCTGGGTTTTGCTCAAAAAAGTTTTAGAGTCGCCTCACTCTCAGTCAGCTCAGTCCAGGCTGTGAGGGTTCAGTGATGAGTGAGACTGACCTCATGACTCTATAAATGTGATAATTCAGGAAAAAAAATGCTGTGTATTCCAACATAAACAACAAGTTTTCTTAAAAAGTTGAGCAACAGGCTTTGAGGATGTTTTCTCACATTTAGTGCTTTGGCGGGTTTGCCATTAGTGTCATTCAGACAGCAGGGGCATGTTTAAGTCCCGCTGTATGAAAAAGGCAGGACGCACAATGAACCACCTGCTTTATGTGCAACACTCGAGTAAGACAACAGGGTGTTCAACGCTCCACCATTTTTATGGGGTCTGAAAGCAGCCCAGATTCTCCCCTGCACACCTGCTCCTCATTTATCTATTAGTCTCTTAGTATTCCCATGCTGTCTGCTGAGCCTCCTTAACCACACAGTTCCAGTCTGCAATTCTGAATTTGTTTGCCTCTGCTGAATGCCTGCTGCTTTGAACCTGGAGCAAATAAAGTGCATTTTCACGAAGTTCTTCTTTACTGGCGAGTATTGCCTTGAAGTCCAAACGACTGGTATCAGCACCAAAGATGTACACAGCTGAAGTGCAAGCTGCCTTTCTGCAAAACAAAATGTTATCCCAGTTAACGATTTAATATAAAGATAAAGATAATAAAAAGCCTGATGCATGCAAAAAATATCCCACAGCCATTTGTGTGTTCTGATTTGTATGAACTTCACATTTGAAGCTTCTGCATTAAATTGTGAGCATGAAATCTATATTGCAAATAAGCCTTGGTTGAGCAAATCCACAGGAGACGGGGCTTGTTAAAAGAGAGTTAAAACAGTTTTTGCAGTTAGTTTCATTCACAGACTGCTCTGCTAACAGTTTAATATATTATTGATGTTTCCTAATGCACATTCAGGCTCATCATGTTGTCTTAATCTGCGTGGACCAGGGTTCAACTTCGTGGCTTTAGTTTTAATTGCCGCTTTACGCTCATGCTGCAGACGGAGTGAAGAGCGTCAGGCTCAGTGTTTGTTTACATCGTTAAAGAGAAGATAAAACAGAATCAACAGAGAGGCCAAAGATCACGCACATTACTCTGCTGTCAAAAGATCTGATTTTCAAATCTCGAGTTTGGAAAAACAAGCAAAAGATAAAAGGACACGAACAGCTAGAATTCATAACCAAACAACAAAAACTGAATCACATGTGAAAGAACAGTATGCATGTGTGCACTTACATACATACAGACAGCTGACAGAGTAAAAACCTGAATAAGAAGTTTAGGAGCACAGTGAAAGTGCAGCTACACAGGAACACTTCACAGTACGATACAACAGAGACACATCCTCTGAGCCATGGATGAAAATGTGGAGTGGGACCAGCTGATGCTGATGTTGGTAATAAATCTTCACTGAAAGACAAACTTTTTCTTGACAAATGTAAAAGAGAAGCAGCGAGAGAGAATGAGATAACTCATGGCAGAGCACCGTTTGAGCTTTCTGAGCCTTTTGCAGATTCATCTCTGTAATCTAACTGCACTGATCCACTAAACTCAGAGGAGCTGGATGGAGCGTCCCAAGATCATCCTGATAGCTGACCACTTGTCCCGGTCTTTTCACACATTCACACTGCTTCCAGTTGATTAACAGATGAGTAATATTTCATTGTAGTATAACAGAATGTAGTTATGGCATGATGACAAGGCAATAAATCATTAGAGCAGTAAGATGAGTTGTAGCTCAACATACGGTTTGCCACTGCAGTGGCTCACTTCAGACCATGAACTCCTCATGACCTAATTTTGGGCAGTGTAGGCGTTAACTCACTCTGTCTCGCTCTCTAACGTCATACATAAGGAGGAAGTAAATCATGACATACAACAATACAACATGCCTGAAGTTTGGGTTAACCACAGACCTTTTTTTCATTCATTCAAAAACAACTGACTCTGAGGAGAAGTGCAAAGCTGCCAGCTGTCCTTAAACTGATGCTATAATTATTTTTTCTTATTCTCAGACGATGCAGACAAAGGTGGTGGAGGAATGAGTGGTGGTCCTGACCAGGCCAATCGCAATAGCTGTGGGTTGCATCGACGCGACATGTAGTTATATTTCTCTGAGGGTGCATATCAGGCTACGCCGTAGGTTACAGCGCAGGGTTTCAGAAGGGTTTGCTGTTATGACGTAGCTGCAGAGTAGATTTGCCTCTGAAACATAAATCCCCAGTTATTCTGTAGTAATCGTTCCTGCAGCACTATGAGTATGACTGAGTGAGGATGTATGAGTGAATACATTTTGATTGCAATATACATTTTCATAGATAAGATAAGATAAACCTTTATTAGTCCCACATGTGGGAAATTTTTGGTCACGGCAGAAAGTACAAGTTAAGAGCAGTAAACATTAAGAAAAAAAACAATAGAATAAGATAAAAAAGAATAACATACCATACAAGACCTTTATTCGTTGTTAGCAACATGAGACCGTACAAGCCAGGTCTCCACGGCTCTACTCTGTCCTTACATACATGTGTGGGGAGCGGTAGTCGCCGGCGCCAGCCCGTTACAATGGTAAGGTTTCACTATGAACAGACACACGAGCAGCATGTGATGGCTGGCCTCATTAAAAAAACCCACACACAAAGATGACTGAGGCCACCACAGAGTCATAGAAGGTCTTCAGGGGTGGGCGCTTCACTCCAAAAGACCTGAGCCTCCACAGCAGGTACAGCCTGGTACCTGCAGCTATCCACAGCCTCAATGTCCATACCTTGGATGTTCAGTGGGTGCAGTGGAGGATGTTTGTACCTGTGGAAGTCTACCACCAGCTTCTTGGTTTTTCCAGTGTTGATCTGGAGGTAGATCTGCTGGCACCAGTCCACAAAGCCTTGGGTCAGTTCTCTGTACTCCCTGTCGTCCCCATCAGTGATGAGGCCGACTATTGCAGAGTCTTCAGAGAACTTCTGCAGGAAGCACTGGGTGGAGTTGTGGGATAAGTCTGCACTGAATGATGGCATCATCCACTCCAGAGTCAGGCTGGTAGGCAAACTGAAGTGGGTCCAGTGATGAGCTCACCAGGGGGCGAAGCTGAGCCAGGACCAGCCGAACCAGTGTGATGAATATTTCCAGATTTATCACACTAATTTCACTACACAAAGGAAACTCATTTACCCTCCCACTCCCCGTTCCACAATGTCCGCCAAACGCACATTTCTGGCTCAGCTGGCATCGCTGACTAGCATAGAACATTTCCTATTGTCACGGTTTGCTGTGTGCCAGGCAGGACGTGGACTCAAACTCAAAAACAGGCCGTTTTATTGCTGTAGCAAAAACAATCCAAACACAGGAGTGCAAACTAAAACTCTGGAAACTAGAGACATGGGACTAAACTGGGGAAAACCAGAACTATACACGAAACACAGCAGAAACACGCAGCATAATGAGGGTACAACACAACACTGGCAGAGAGCGCCACAGGGCTTAAATACACTCAGGGATAATGAAGGAATGAGACACAGGAAGCGAGCACAGCTAGGAGTAATCAAACATAATGAGCCCAAAGTGAAGCTAACCTTGAAACACTGACACGAGACACGGGACTGTCACAGTAAAACAGGAAGTATAACACAGAGACGTGGACTTGACTGCGATATAGAGACCTGACTGACCGGGGAGACAGAGGGAACAAGGAGACAAGACATGACACGTGGAACACGGGAAGGCAAAGAAACAAGAATCTAAAGCCTAAGACCGAAGAATAAATGCAAGCAGAAAATCATGAACAACAATAACCCAGGAGTATAAATTCCTCAATAAACACAAAACAGTGGGTCAGACGCCGGACCATGACACCTATAGAAGCTAGCCTGCTCTCTAATGTTGTCTCCATCTGAATGCTGTGTGAAGTCACACAGGTGTTTAAGTGTCTAAGCTAATGTAGGTTAGTGTTGCTCACTGTTGAGTCGTTGGATGGACTCAAAGGTCAGCACACAGGCGTCAACCACATAGGATCTAAAAATCTAACAGAAGCAAGTAATCGAGTATCTGCAGCTGGTATGTGTGTGGCAGAAAAAGTGCAGGGTTACGTTTTAGTTTATCTAAATGGGAAGATCCTGTTTTAAGTCCTCAATTTTAAGGGATAGAAATGATGGTTTTAATAGAAATGTTTCTAAATTCACTGCTGATAAGGCACCTTTGCCAAAAAATAACCCCAGCAACATCTGGTGCAGTGCTCTTATTTAATCAAACTATGCTAACAGTTTCCTTTTACTTCCACTGTTTGTGCTAAGCTAGGCTAATCACTTCCTGGATCTGATCTGTTATCTATGTTCTCATCAGAAGAAGGAGGAAAAGACTCTTCACAAAGGAAACTTCCCAGCATCCTCTGCCAGCGTGTTCCCTCAGGACATCCTGTGCACCCCGTGACATTTCCTGTCTCTTTCCTCCGGCTTTTCTTCCTCGGATCCTGCTTTTTCTATCGGCAACCCTCTTAAATGTCATCATGGCAGTGGCGGCTGAGTGTGTGGCGGATTCAGGTCTCCGAGGGATACGAGAGAGTCGCCGTTCGCCGCCAGTGTAACATTAAGAGACCGCACGCTCTCAGTATGACATATTTTACTCTCCATATCAGGAAAAGCACAGGTGTAACTGATACCAGTTTTAATGGCTGCATGCCATTTAGGTGAGCCGTTTAAGGCTGCTCGCTGAATGGCATGGATTAATGCAGCGCTAAATGGAACTCAGCCATCTTTACGGTTATTCTGCACTTTTCCTGCTGTGACGAGTCCAAACATCTGCTGTGAAAAAGGTCTCTTTGCTGTAAAACTCAATCAACACACCCACTGACTCTGAAGAGACAACTAGACAGAGGTGGAGGCAGCATGGGGAGGGCGGGGCGGCACCCGCGGGGGTCAGTGTATAAAGAGCGAGCCAAATGGAAAGCGGCATGGCAGCCAGCGTCTGGCCTTTTAACATCAGTATATCCTCCCGGTAAATAAAAAGAGACAATTGTTTGGTCTCACACACGCACGCACACACACACACACACACACACAGAGGAAGCGTGTGTGTTAAACGGTTATTTGCTGTGCCTGCCTGAGCCAATAGGATTCAACCAGCCGTAGAGGTGTGGACACACAGCAAGGCTACGTCCACGATTAGACTGAGAGCTCAGAGCTGAGCCCAGGGATTACCTGAAACTCCCCGTGTGTGTGTGTGTGTAGTGATAGACAGTTTATAAATCACCGAACAGTGTGAAAATGTACAAAACAAAAATACCTACAAATGATTTTATTTCTGACTGAATTTTTTGTTTCATTAAATAGTTTTTATTTTACGGTAAAGAGCAACTACACTCTTTCAGTTCTTAGGTTTTATGAATCAGGACAAACAATCATACCTGACACACGACACATACGGGACACATTTGACATACGACACAGTTTCTTTAAGACAATTTAGGCCAAAATGCAGAGGCGATCCACTCTTACTGCTTCAAAAGGAATTAAAAATGTAAGTAGCATGCAGACACTCATAAACAAATTCACTGATTAATGGATCATCAGTGAGCGTGAGCAGCTCTATGAAAGCAGACGTTCAGGTGAGTGTTAACAGAATGCTGAAGAGGAAAGCCGTCAGCCACTGCTATGCTCATCAATCGAGGAAGGGTCATGAGGTCATTTCCAAACAATCATCATCATCATCAATCATAAACAAGTCCATCATTCACAAGTGGCAAACATTCAGAACAGCTCTCAGTTTTCCCAGGAGTCGACGTCCCAGCAAATTCACCCCAAGCTCAGACTGAGCAACTCAGAGAAAAGAAACAAAAAACGAGCTCCATTTTTTTCTTCAGTTAGCATGTGAAAGGTTAAAGTTCATGCCAGTATACTTAGACCTGGAAAGGTATGCTCTCTAAAAGAACATGACAGCACGACTGAGGTCTGCAGCTCTGCATCAGAACAAGCCAAAGACTTCTGGAACATGTCACAGAACACAGAACCAACACAGAGCGTTCTCATTCCCGACATGTAACATACCGACGATCTGTCACGTCCAGAGACGTCCCGTAGGAATGCGAACGGTAATCTCCCGCATCCCTACGATATGCGGCGGATTGTGGATGGAATCCAATAGAATGACGCTCGCGGTGGGAACACACGTTTCAGCCGTGTATTCCAGCCCTAACCATAACCTTAATCGTGTTAGATAGCGTCTGTGTGTTACGTTCTGGGGTGAGAACGTGTTGCCCAACAAGCTTATTACAGTAGGTTCATCTGGACGTGGCGTTTTCAGTGGGAGAAACGATTTGTCACTCATCCAAAAGAATTCAGTCTCTTACCTGGATGATTGAGCATGCATCAAGACGTCCTTTGGACAGATAACACCAATAATGGAGGTGTTTGTCCATGAAGCACAAACGTCTCAGACCAGGTGTCAACACGGTGGAGGAGGGATGATAATTTGAGTTTATTTGGAAGCTGTTAGAGAAGAATCAAAGACGTTCAGAGAGCTGTGCATAAACAAACAATTCAATGAACTGAAGCGACGTTGCACAGAAGAGTGGGCCTCCACAGTGATGTGAGCGAGGGATGAAGTCACACTGGAATTTTTCACACGACTGTCTGAGCGGTGCATCCATGTGCCCATGCAGTCGATGGATCCAACGTGATGCCAGCGAGTCTGAGCAGTTTGATTTGGTTTCAATATGCAGAACCCAAAACCCAATGAATGATGTTATGTTATGTAAAATTAAAAAACAGATTACTTTTACATTTTTAACACAGTCTTCTGTGATCTGATGAGTCTGAGTTTTCAATCACAGATAATAATAACAGTAATAATGACAATAATTATTATTTAACAGAATTTTATTTGGTTCTACTGGCAGAAATGGGCTCTCTCTTTGGTGCCTGACAAACATCTGCTGGAAGAAAAGGTTTGAACTGAACATGAACACTGAAAACTGAAAAATTGAGATCAATCAGGTACGTTTCCAAATGTTGTGATGTGCTTTGACTTTAATTAGACTCCAGAGCTTCCACTCTCAGCTAAAGGAATGAATTTTGTGATTTTTCACACGTTTTTAGGAGAAATCTCCACATGAGGCTGAAAGGAAATAACAGCAAAAGTAAGTTTATGAGTTCAGTGTAAACCGCGGGCGAGCTCAATGAAAGGAACGTGTTCAAAAGCAGATTTGTTATTTTTTATTTGAACTATTCACACCTTTCAAACGAACTTAATTAAAAACAAACCGGCCAGGGTTCGATGTTTTAACAGAATAAATATTTCAGAAACAGAGGAGAAGGAATTCATCCTCTGTGATGCCTTGACTCGAACTTGGTGTCACCTTTTTTTCCTTTTACCAGTTTTATCTTGTTAACAGGAAAAACTCCCACAGAGACACAGAGGAGGATTCACAGTTTTAAAAAACAAAGTTTGGAGCTGAAAGGACTGCAAGAAACAGTTATTTAGACGGAAAGTGCTGAAGGTCACTTCGGTGCACAAAGACACGCTTGTTTCTGCAAACTGAAACTTCAGTCTGCTCGATGTTGCCTCCACTTTGGGTCTCGAATTTATAAAAACAGGAAAGATGCTCGCCAGTACGGGAGCCAACAGGTTCTGAATGATGACTTCTTTTTTTATTTTACCAGGATTGTGCCAGACATCAACAAGGTTGGTGCAGTCGGCCATTTTCAGAACTTTAGAAGAAAAACATACCTGAGCAGGAATAGTTTAAATTTCAGTTTCAGGTAAACTTGTAAACATGCATGCTTGAGTCTAACCAACCAAACAAACCAGAATATGAGCAACACACCTGCAGAAAATAAACAAAGAAGCTCCATAAAAAAAGACAAGAAAAAATAAATAACAGTCAGAAGTGGTTGTAATCATATTTCCACTTTCCTGCATCCTTTGTGTAAGCAACAAAACCTGCAGTTCCTCTAATGTCCACTTGGGGCTCCAGCAGTGAGTCATAAATAAACATGCTTACATTCTGCTATAATTAAACTGCTTTGGTCTCTACATTTAATTTCCCTCCATAACATAATTCACCTGTGAAAATAGTATTAAACATTGAAGTTAGCATTAATAGGAGCATGACCTCTGTGACTGAAAGGTGGATGTCAACACAGGTGGCTGTAGCTTCTAGCTGTTTGCTGGCATGGGGGACAGACATCCAGAGGCCCCCAGACCGCGAGAGCCCAAGGAGGACCATCGGATGGGCAACCGTGCCACCCTCCTGGAAAGAGCTGAGGAGAGCCCCAGACGTGGGGTCACCCAGCAGCTGCGGTGCAGAAGCCAGAGGGGGCTGTAGTGACGTGCCCGCGGGCTCAGTAGAACACTTTCTTGCTGGTTATGTGGGAGGGGTGATGATGGATGTGAACTTACGCCTTCAGAGTGTGTGAAGTGTGACCCTGGCATTCTCCCCGACTTCACAGCAAACAATTTATATCATTATGTTACCAACGACCCCTCAAATTATATTGGACGAGATATAAAAGCGTAAAAAAGTTTGAAGGCCTGGCGGCATAGGCACTGGATCAGGTGGACCACGGTCACTGCCCAGGTATTTAGCTAGCATGACGTTAGTATTGATAATTTCTATATAAACTACGCGTGAGTGATTGGCTTATCATGTCCAATATGGCGGACAGCTCATGGCATCACATCCAAAACCTCTATATCTGCTACGTGGTTAGTCGTAGGCGCTACATAGCGGAGACATCACTTAGTGCTGCTTTGCCCACGATTCCACCTCTCTCTGTGCGATCCACACACAGAGGGATTTAGTAGCATTAACATTTCTCACCAGCAAACCGTCATGGCAACGTTGCTTCCTCCGCTTCACAGATGGCTTTTAATCTGCTTGCACAGAGCTGCAGCCCACATCTTAGTTCCCGACCTCCAACACACTTACTGGAAGCAGCCCGGGTTCAAATTTGGACCCCAATCTATTCTTCCAAAGACAGTAGTGTTGCCACCACACTGTCCAGCTACGCATTTCTACGCTTCAGGTTATTTGGATGTTACGGTGCTCTAATTAGCAGGTATCTATATCTGTGTGATGTTCTCGGTTTACCTAGTAGAATGCTGCTTGCTAATCAAGTTTGCTAATAACAAACATCCATCCATCCATCCAAACCTTCCCACCACCGGGGTCCACCCGCAGATCCGCAGGTTGGCACCGCAACAAAAGACCAAATTATGAAATAAAAGATTAAAGCTATAAGATAAAACTGTATTAAAAGGTGGCGACAGTGACCGCAGTGAGTGGGAGGAGGATGAACAGAGATGTAATAAAGTGCAGAACAGAACAGCGTGGCAGGAGTCAAACTCTCAGCGATCCCAGCCATTTTCAAAGGTGAGCTGATCAGCACACTTTAACAATCCACCGACACCAGAGTGCATCTTATTATTATCTGCAAAACTGCCACCTTTAAAGAATTACAAATGTCACAAAACTGTAGAAAACACTTTGAATAGAAACAAGCCCACATCCTTCAGCTTCTCAGGGCTGAATCATGCATACACGTAAAACAAACATTTACACCCAAAGGTTTCGCGAGTGCACATCCTGCAACAAACGCAGTGGATAAACATCTTTTGATAAACACCTTCAGATAAAAAGGAGCATAATATTTGAAAAGAAAAGAGAGTCTTCAAAGTATTTTTCCTGAGACTCCTCCATGTGAACAACCTGCCCACGCGCAAAAATAAGGACATCAAGGACAGAAAGAAAGCTCATCACCATCACACCAGTCATATACTGGTGGCTAATGGATGGCAATGGTAACTACAGAGAAAATGTGGGTCTGTGTAGAGCCAGAGGAGAAAAAAAAAATCAAATTCAAAGCAGTTTTATTGCGCCTGCAGAAGTAAACTGCAGTTCCTCTAACATCCACCAGAGGCTCCAGCGAGTCAATCTGTAGACTGTGTTATCGTCTTCAGCTGTTTTCAGGGCACCTTTACTACCCCATCCCAATGTGTGTATAGGAGGATGGGTAAGCCCAGAGGCTCTTCACTGATGCAGCCTTCATCCACCTTCCCAGCATCACCCTCAACATCCCCGCCGAGGTCTTGGCCCTCGACCTCACCAGCAGGATGGCATTTTCCTTGGGATTTTAAGACCACGCAAGCTTCTTCAGCAAATAGCAGCACATCGAAAGAGCTCAGGATAAAAAGGGTAAAATAGAAAAATGTCTGATTTTTCTGCTGACCTTTTAATAGTTAAATTAATAGTTCACGGGGTGATTAAAGCTCTCTGTCCTTTTAAAGCAAACAGGAAGAGGGCAGAATCGAAAAAACTGATAACTGATGACTGTATGTGCAGTGAAAATATGAATGAGGTGATTTTAGAGGGTGATGTAAGAGGGATCTCTTCCTCAGAGCCACTGCCAGGATGCACCTGTATTTCAGGTAAACCCACTGAACATTCCTGCTGTTTGTGGAGTCATTTCCTCATTTTGTTCTTAAAGCCCACATTTTTTTATCCTAATATGGCCACGAATAAATTAAATCTATGAATTTTTCCCTGCTTACTGAAGCAGTGATGAGTTGGTGTATGCTAAAGGATCCTACAGTGTTCTCTGTATTTCTTCCTATTATCAGTGCATGTCTATAGCGGGACATGTGGTATATTGGTGAGTGATGCTGATAACATCCACCATCTAATGTAGTTTACACTGTACACGGCGTTATTGTGAAGTGTGACATGTACATATACATAAGTATGGCATGACGAGTATCAGTATCACAGGGCTAAAACTATGAGACTGAAGAGGCTGGAAGAAAGACAAAGGTGTGAACTCACCATGACGCTTTTACCCGACTAACGCCACAGAGGTGTTTCACTGTGAAAGACCTTTTTTACAAAGTTAGACTAAAGTGCTTTGGGTAACCATAGTTACTGGAAGTGACCTTTGCAAGAACAATGGGTTTAGTGTTCTTTGTCATTAAGAAAACAAAGCTGAGTATTGCTTATATTCAAGTAAATAACTTGTCATCATGCAGCACTTGTTTTATGTACACCTGTTCAACTGTTCGTTAATCAAATGGCAGCAACTCTGTGCATTTAGGCATGGTCACAACCACCTGATGAAGTTCAAACTGAGCATCAGAATCGGGGAAAAAGGTGTTTCACGTGACTTTGAAGGTGGCATGGTTGTTGGTTTGAGTGTTTCAGAAACTGCTGATTTTCCCACAAACATGTGTGAGTTTACAGAGAATGATGTGAAACTGAGAAAATATCCCGTGAGTGGCAGCTCTCTGGGAGGAAATGCCTTGTTGATGAAGGCCAGACTGCTTTCAGCTGGAATGCAACTGTTACAACCAAAGTATGCAGAAGAGCATTGCTAATGCATGAAGCTGATGGGCTACAGCAGCAGAAGACCACTCCACTCAGTGAAGAACACGAAACTGAGGCTACAATTCACACAGGCTCTCCTAAAGTGGTATCATAATAAACTGGACCAAAATCTCTGAGGAGTGTTTCCAGCTCCTTGTTGAATCTGATGCCATGGTCCACGTACTTTGGAGCTTGGATGTTAGAGGTCGGGAATGATGAAACACCTATGTTAGTGCTTTCCAGAAACGGCCAATAAAAACTGAATTTGCTTAGATTCTTAGCAATAAATCACAATATCTATTTTTTGGACTTAAAAAAAAAACACATTCATGGATGGAGCGTGATCACCTGCATCACGAGCGTGTTCCTCTGCTCCGAGTTTGGGTTTGTTTGTTTTTAATCCGAATACTCGGGGTGAGAAAAGCCTCAGAGTTGGTTTGAAGTGGTGTTACCTGCAGAAAGAGGCTCCTGTTACCTTTCAGACAGCCAGATAATGAGAAAGCATCATTTCATTAAAGGTGACACACGTCTCACTTCCTGCTCCCCTCGCGCCCATCCTCAGCGCCACAAACACTCGCCCTGAGCTCCAACAACCATTTCCTCTGTTTAAGCCCCCCCCCCCCCCCCCCTCCCCACACCCCCCCCCCCCCCCTCCATACT
>VOQK01042269.1:0-16908 GCA_015052645.1 Benitochromis conjunctus | reverse complement strand
ATCCTTTCAAAGTTTGTAGATCCTATCTTGGGGTAGGACTAGGAGACCATCATCCAGGGCTCAAAAAAAGAGGCAGCGATGAAGTGCCAAAGAATCAGCTATCACTCTTTAGCACAGGTGGCTGTAGCAGCTAGCTGTTGAAGTCATTCACGAGGGGAAACAAATCAAAGATGTTTGAGGTACTTTTTGAAGACTTTCTGGGGGTGGGGTAAGCAGACATGGTCCCATACAGGGCTGTTTTGCTGTGGGCGTAGCTGCTGAAGAGGTCTTCGTTCTAACACCCACTTTTTTTGGATAACCCTACCAAATCTTGGGATCTCAAGACCACGCAAGCTTCTCCATAAAAGAAGGCGACAATCCACAGAGAAGGTGAAATGATAATTAGCAACTGTGTGAAGACTGGACGTGGTTGTTGATTTTATGTCTATCCTCAGCTAAACAGTCTATGCCGCTCTCAGCGCCAATGTTAAAGGCCACTGCCTTTAGGGGAAGTCTGCATCCTTCTAGGATCCTTGGGATTAGATGGAGGCAGATGTTAATGTCGAGCCCAAAATCAATGGATGACATCACGATGGCCACATGTCGCATACAGTCTGCTGTGAAGCCTGAAGCTCAGCATCTTTTGGCATTTGGCCATCTTAGCTGTTTGAAACCAGCTGCGTGTGGGTCGGATGTGACTGTGGAACCGAGGGACACTACATGCTCGTTGGACAACCACTTGTCACTCATAAGTTGTCATCCACCCAGCATACCCTGCTTTTTCTGCTTTTTAACTATAATCAGACTATAATTTTCAAAGTGAACATCCAGGTTCAGTAAGTGTGTACTGAGCTCATAGTTCAGTGAACTGTAGGATTCCTTTACAACCAGAAGACGCGCCCCCTCCTTGCCTTACAAAAAAGTTTCCATATTGGAACCTACTTCCATCCTTTATATGTAGTCTATTGGAGGCACCTGCAGGTCTGAGGTGATGTTGAAGAGAAAAGAGTGTTTTGATTCAAATAACCATAAATCACACAATTCAAGCAGGGAACATTTGTGAGCTGGTTTTTCTTCTCTTTTCCGTTTTCGGGTTTTTCTTGTGAAGGCAGAAAGAAACAGCAGTCAGCTGCAGAGAGAGACGATCAGCTCTGTTCGTCCTGTCTGAGGCTCCTGAACGCCTCATGGGACTGAATGCCTCATTCATGAACTGTGAGCAGGAAAGCCCAGGTGTTGATATCACTTTTCCTCCCACCCGATGGGAGGAAAAATAAAAACAACTGTGACTAACGAAGGAAACTTTTCACCTGTGTCGACGGGCCTCCTGAGCGCCGAGCGTCATCCATCCAGAGCGGGACGTTACGGGGACAAATAAGACGGAGAGGCATGCTTCAGCTGCTGCGTGACAGGCATGGCCGAGGACGGACGAGTGGACGCTCTGCTCATCCAGATTCTCATTTTTACCCCTGACAAACACAACCTGCTCTCCTCTGTTTCTGCTGCGGCGGCGGATGTAATTCATTGGAAAACATTACAAAAAGTTGCTGAGGAAAGTTGTCAGAGTGTGAAGCGCCGCAGGAATTACTCTTCTACCTTTATGCGCACAGGTTTTTTTGAGCTGCCAGTCGAGACAGAGCTGCAGGTGTTTGGTTTGTATCCAACACAAACAACAACACCTCTCCATACATCCAAGTGCGTCTCTGGGGAAATGGAGCTGGGTGCCGGAGCCCTTCGGCCCCGTGAAGAAACAAACGCTGAATCAACATTCGCAGGACACACAAAACCAGATTTGAGACTCTCTGAAGTCCCCGTGTGCCTCCCCCTGCAGGTGTTTACATCCTGGATCACAGGCTGCGGTTGTGGGTATAAGAAAGCTCCATCGAGCTGTTTTCGTACCTGCAGACGTCTGTCTTTACATCAGTGTGTGCACCAACTGTTTCTCTATGAGTCAATCATGGAAACAACTTGCTTTGCTCGTCTTTTTTTAAGATCTTATTTTCCTGCTTTCACACTATAGAAAACAACAACAGCAGCTGCCACTGCAGGATTTAACAAACAGCGAGTTTTTACCGTTACTCAGAGAGTTTCAGTGACACATTTTTCACACAATAAATGTGGAAACAAATGTTTTTCCTTTCACATCTACACATCCAACAGATCAGCAGCAGCTCATCTACAGCCAGGCTGCCGGTGCTCCAGCAGTGGATGTGCTTTAATAAACAGGAAGTTTAAAATAATTAGCTCGGTGTTCGTAAATATCTCCATCAAACATACATTCACAGCCAAAAGCTTCTCCTTGTTCTCCTGCTTTTAAAGGCTTGACCTCAGATTTTTGGTTGGATTAAGACTGGAGAGTTTCCTGGCCATGGATCCAAATGTCACTTTGATCACGCTTAAGCTACTAAATGTTTCATGCTGCTGCGCCATCATAATGGAAAATGCACAGACTGTCACCAAATTGCTCCTGGATTGTTGGAAAGAGTTGGTCTTTAACATTTTTCATGAGGTCAGTTCTTAAAAAGCAAACAGACAAGTAGAAGTGCACAAACCGATCAGGTTGGATACGGCGGAATGATCGCCATTCATCAGGATTTAGCCAAACAAACTGATTTATTTGCTAGTAAAAGTATTTGAAACGTATTCTGATGATTGTTCTTCGCTACATCAAAGAAACATCTAAAAATAATTGGTATAAATGACAAACTCTGTATGACTGCAAAAGCTTTGAGCCACGATATAAACAAGCTCTTCTCGTACAGGTTAGGGTTCGGGCACTAGAGGGTTGGGTGAAAACACAGCACATATTGCTTTAAGTCTGTTAAAGCTTTGCTACCTTCGTTGCCATGGTGACACCTACATGTTTTCTCTGGACAAAAACACATGCTGCAGAAATAAACTTCTTGTTGTGCTAAAAAATACATTATACTTAATATTATATAATACAATACTTGTAAATTCATCCTCTAAAACGAAAACATGTGACAGTTTGTGTCCATGAAAAACACGGACCGCTTTTTCACGAATGTTTCTGGACCGGGTTGTGTCTTTAGTGCTCTCATGTACTTTAACTTGTCATGAGTTTCGCCACAGCGTGATACATGACTGTTTCCTGTCTCCTTGCTTTGACTTTTTGTAGTGAGAATCTCATTTCGTTAAAATATTGACTGAGAATACATCCTGTGATACGATACGAGTCCATGATCACTTTTTTTACATCTGGCAGCTGACAGAGACATAAATGAGTCTGATTCTACGGGAAACACAAGCTAAAACTGAATCTAGTTTAGTTTCCTTATTCCCTGCCACATATTTGATGATGTTCATGTTACATATGACACAAGTTGCTAATACTGAGGCCAGCGTATGTTCAATGATTCCTGTGAGCCAAAAGCTCAGAATGCAGACTCATGTAAACTCTCACAGTTTTTCCACTCTTGGAGCTGTATGATGTCCAATATGGTCATGTTAGGCACAGAAGCTCCACCCACTTAGTGTTCAGAACTTCTGTTTAAGAGGAAGAGCCAATCAAAAGAAAGTTACCATAAAGACAGCTTGCTTCATGCAGATGAACTGGGGGAGTGCGCCAAAGCCGAGTACAAGCTAAAGAAGGATTATTTTGATGGGCAATTCATGCAAAGCTACTCTAGCAGAGTCCAGGTATAAAAATACTTGGATCTACTTTAACCAATCTCTGTCTCGAATACCACGGCTACACCACTAACAACTCTCATGTCTATTTATAGTAATGTACAGTATCACTTTTATTCCCTACTATATTTTTGACAAAGTTTTTAACATTACCCTGATTATTTCTGTTGATTTCTCCTGGTTTAACTGCATTTAGCTGTCCACCGCTCAATCAGACTGGAGTTTATTTACTGTAGTCTTACAGAATCCAGTAATGCTCCTGTACACTTCACCGAGTCCCAGGTGTGAGCCTTGAAACTTCTCCACAGAAGCCTGCAGCTTAGAAACTCCGTTATTGATGGTCTGTTGTGTTTGAAGCTGCAGTTTGAGAACAATAAGTTTTATTTTTGCAGATGGCGCAAAAAGAAAGAAAGAAAACCTTCACACACACGCACGCATTCACACACATGCACACACACACACAGGTAAAGCAGAAAAGTGCTCGCTGCCATTGTTTCACCTTCAGCTTGTCACGGTCTCATCACGCCTCATTGTGTGGAAGACAAAACCATCGAGCCCATTGATCGGTAAATCAGATTTCTGTACTGCACGCCACAAACACAGATCCATTGTTTGTTGGAACAATATGGCAGTGAATGATGAGCTGTGTTACTGATAGCAACAGCACTGATAAACAACAGTCTGCATAACAATGGCCTCGCAGTCACAGCAGATTTAATAAAAAATAAAAGCGCCTCAGTCACATAACAAAAACGCTGGAAAGTTTCTGAGCAGAAATTAGCAGTCAGAGTGCAACATCATAATTAACTAAATACTCCAAGGCCATAAAAATTCCATTCTCAACCTCTGCAAAAATAATTGCAGTATTATTTTCAGCCTTAATTAAGTGGCTCAGGCTTCTTACAAGTGTAAAAATTTAATCCCTTTTCGAAATCCTATATAATTTAATGTGAGTGAAATCAAATAAATAAGAAGCTGCAGCTCTTCTGTGAGAGGGTTTGATATGGGTGATTAGGTGAGCGCGGCGTGAAGAAGCCCATTAGGATTGTATGGTGTCATCACAGCAGCTCCGGGCGGTGGCCCTAATCCACTCCTCAACCCACACCACCGCCGCCGCCGCCGCAGTGCCGTTGCTGCTGCCACCGCTCGCCATTTTCTCTCCAACTGGAGCAGCAGCAGCAGCGCCGCAGAGACGAGCGCCCATTGATTGATTCTTATCCCGTTAAGGAGACGGGAGGCAGATAAATGGGGAGGTAATGAGAGGCAATTATGAGCCATGAAGAGCTTTATTATAGAGTGAAAGTGTCCTCATGTCAGCGACGCGACAGCGAGAGCAGAAAAGCTGAGCGAATTTTGGGGATAATGAGCAATGGTGGTGTGACTGTACAGGTCAGGCCTCATAAATATATTTACTGTTAAGAAACGGCGCTGCAGAGCGGGTGCACAATGTTTGCACCGTTAATGAACATTAGCACTGATGAAAGTTTCAGCTGGGCAAGGCAAGTTTTTTATCGTTGGTCGCGGGCAGCGCCACAAGAACGCTTTCTTAACCTCTTACGTTCCTCGAATTTGGACGGTGACAGCGCCACAGCTGTGAGGTCAAAGACGGCAACCTTTGAGTGTGAGAGCAATAGTCCCACGAGCCTTATGGGAATTTTTGATTTTAGCCTCAGCCATTGCTCGAAAACTCAAACTGTCTGTTTGTGAAAGTGAAAATACCCACGAGGTGTCCGTCACTGTCACTGCCATGACCCACCAGGTTTACTGTAACACCGACTCACGGCTCTCATGGCTGTTTTTAATTTAGCACAGAGAGTGGACAAGAAGCAGCCACACTCCTGCAGCTTTTGGCCCGTAGTTTACCTGTTTAACCAGGTGAGCTAATGCAGCTGTGGAAGTGAGTCAGGGATGACTGTTCAAACAGGACACACACCACAGTCAGACTGAGACGGTTGGGAGTTAAATCCAAGTGTGAACTATCCTGCTCTCCAAATGTTGATCGTCAGTGCTTGCTTTGTAATATCCCTGCTTATTTGAAACCTCGCGGTGAGACCTTTGTAGTAAAGTTTTATGTCCCGACTATTCCCGAGTAGCTTTGCATGATTCACAGTTTAAAAAAATCCTTCTTTTTCTGATACCGGACCCTGATGCCACCTTTCAGTTCATCCTGAGTGGCTGAAACAAGCTGTTTAGCCCCTCCCCTTTATGTCAACTTTCTTGTGATTGGCTGTGTCTTTGAGCGCCATAAAATAATATCCTCTTTCTATGATTTCATGCAGAGCATGTGGATGTTTAGAGCAGCCTGAGCTGTGCATATACTGACCTCATCGTTACAAACCTTGTTCGTGTTTAACCTCAGGAACAGCAGATATGGGACAGGAAATAAGGAAAAGTTTAATATTCACCTGAATTATTGAAAATTTTATCTAAAGAGCTAAAAAAGAACAAAAACCTAAAAATGCTGATTAAAGGTTGTTTTAATTTGCATCCTAAAAGTACAATATATTTAAATTTGACTTTTTTTTCTTTTTTACAAAGGAGCTAATCTCTATTACTGGAAGGCCACAGTAAACATGAAGACTTGGAGTTTAAACGAGCTGGCAGCTTCAGCAGACCCCTGGTATTTCACAACCCGAGGAGCACAGGAAATAAAAGCTGCTTAGTTCTGGTCCTTAGATGACTCGAAGGGTCTGGATGCTTTGAAATGTACAAGAAAGCAGGGATGTGTTTTAGTCAGGACTTTTATAGTCAAAAGAAGATTGATATTTCCATCTGCAGTCACCTATATGTAGCTGCATACCTGCTAGCACCTTTTATACTGACATGAGGAAGCCGTTAGGTGGAGAGACAGACAAATACAACATTAGGTCATAAAGAGCCTTAAAAAGATAAGATGGAGTGAAGGTGGGTTGTAAAGTGGCTTGCAGACATGTAACTTTATTAGGCCAGAGCAGTCTAAATAGTGGAACCTGTATAAGACACGAGCAGATTAAACACAAACAACAGTTTGAATTCACAACTGCAAAAGTAAAACACATTTCTTGTCCATACTGCAAATATAGAATTATGTATCCCCACTCACATCATTATCAAACAATCATCTGAGCACACACAGGGTCAGTGTCTGTTATACGCCACTGCAGGGTCGATTTACGCAATGGGTCGCAACCCGGGACTTGTAAAAAGAAGGATGTTGTTTTCTGGACACATTTTGAAGCCTGAATATTTACATTTTGGCTGCTGCCATGTTAGCCCTAGAAGTGGTCATGTTTGGATGACAGAGTGGAGTGCTAAGTTATCAGCTCACGCTGGCTAGCTCTGTGAAAAGCTGCATCCATCAAGTGTACAGGTGCATCATAATGTAGGAGGACAGAAATGCATAAACGTGGAGGCCAACTCAGAAGAACTGAAAGTGAAAGTTTCACAGATGATGAGACCCGGCATGCAAAACTAAAAGCAAAGCGAGGAACAACTAACTATCAAAAGAAGACAAAACAAGACAGCAATCACTGCATTGCTTAAAAAGTAACAAAGTGTAATTTATTACTTTGTTAAGTACTGTCCCACCTTTAGAGCCTCAAGTGGACATTAGAGGAACTGCAGTTTGTGATACTTTTGACTTGGCTTTATTTTTTAACTGCTCAGGTAGTTAAGAAGAGATTTTGTGCAAACAGATCACTTAGTTTAGACTGTTTTATAACTGAAGAAGAACATGTTTGGTTGTATTTTTAGCTTAAAATCAGCTTTGCAGCGTATAAAATATCTAGAACACATTTTGTTTGCAGGCGCTTCAACTTTATTTCTCAGCTTGTGCACGTTGGAGCTCCCTGCCTTTGCAGGGCAGCACTGATCTATGTATTCATTCAGGCCGGGTATTTCCACAGCACTCCCCACTGACGCTGTGTTTGTAAGCCTCGTCTCTGGAGCGGCTCACTCTCTGGACCGCCTGCAGCTGTGCACACAGACAGCAGTCGGTGCAGCTGCTGGGATGTACATACTGCTTTTACTGTTATCTGATTCCCTCGGGAGACGAGGCAGAAAAAATGAAATCTTGAAAAGATTTCTTAGCGTGTGCTTGTCACGGCGGCGCCGAAATCCCTAAAGCACTTTTGATCAGACGGTTTTAAAAGTTTGATCAGACGTCTGATGAGCCGGGGAAAGAGAGCAACAGAACATTTTGATCAAATGAAATAAAGGTGGGTAATAAATAAAGGCGCTGCTTCTCTGTGCACAATGAAAGAGGAATCTGAAATTTAGGCGTTTTTTCCCCCCTTTTTTTCTGCAGTAACTCCAGGTGTTACCCTGGAATGTGAATAAATGAATAAATCAGGTTCCTCTTTGAGGTGGAACACATCTCTGACTAGACAGGAGGAGTGGAAATGGCAGCTTTAATTGGCACATCCCACTGTTTTTGTTCTGGATTGGCAGTCAAGCCTGATGGAGTAGAAACTGTCTGACATGATGATCAGTTGATGTGAAGGCAGCAGCAGTCAGACTGGGAGCTCGGTCCATTACTGCTGCAGCCTGCGCCGCTCAGTTCGGAGACAAACTGCTGCTGTCAGGTGAACAAAAAAACCTGCCCGCATCAATCCCGTTCTCAGAAACCTTCACCCAGTTCATGGTTTTGACTGCTGGTTTATAAAACTCCTAATGGGCTGGCGGTGCTGTGTACATCTGAGGAGAAGTGTGTTTGGTCAGAGGCGACTTGTCTTCCTCACTTCAGTCCACACGTTTGACTGGACGCTCACTTACCTTTAACTTTCCTTTGAGTTAGAAAACGTTGTTTTTCCACACTGGATTCTGTGTATCCACGTCTCATCTAGCACATCATTTCACATAAAATTCTCTCGCCTGCTTTCTTCGAGTCAAAACAGCAAACAGAGGACTGCCTGTAATAACAGCAGTGTGGTGAATTTACTGTCAGACGCAAAGTCCAGCGTCTGTGGATGGAGAGGACTGCAGGACAGGAAAAAGACTGAACTGGTGAACAAACTCATAAAAAACAGACCAGAACATCTTCAGACGGACAAATCGGCAGCCTCTATGACGGCACACGGAGCCTCGGTTCGGGTCATTTCTGTAGCTGAACGAGAACGCTAACTTTAGGCTCCAGGTAGCTCTGAAAACTCAAGCACCATCATCATCTTGGGTGAGCACCCCTCTCTCATCAGTTTTGGTGCATACTCATTGGCTAACAACTTCTCATATCCAGTAGAATCCTCTCTGAACACTTACAATGGCCAAAATTGAAAAACTGACTAAATATTTTAACCAATATGACCTGAAATGAGCGACTGAGCCCATAAACAGGTTTGTTTCAAGACTTCAGCTACAGGTATCAGGCGTCTTAAAGGCACTGCCCCCTGGCGGTTAATAAAAAGAATGCAGTTTTAATGCAATATGGCGTTGGCTTCACTTTTCAGACCTGGAAGACAGGACCAAGACAAAAAGCTAAAAGTTTCCTCTCTGCAGCTCGGAGTAGACGTCTCAGTCCAGAGGTGCACGAGAAGATGATCTTGAAGGAGAGACCAGCCAAATTTAAAACACTTAACAATTTGCTTAGATCTTCTTAGTTTCCTGGTTTTGCAACAAAACCACAACAAACGGTTCATTCTTTGTCTTTTTGACATCATTACGGGTTCAGACATTTTTGCAGGACTGTACACTGTGCCAATAGACTGAGAGTGAGGGACACTCATACAGTAATGTCTGTAGCAAAAAAGTTCCTAATCTCTTTTATGAGCTATAAAAGGCATTCAGATAATAAAAGAGCATTTAAAAATGTAAAATATGACTCTTAGCATAAGAAAAGAGCAAAAACAGTTACTTGCAGTTTCCCTCCAGACTCACAACCAGAGGAGTCGCCCCCTGCTGGACATCAGAAACACTGGGCGTCCATCTTTGTTTTTGTTCAATACATTTTGTGACTCTTTCACAAACTGAAAGTGTGTCGTGTGGGAGAAAAACATCAATGATTTCAGGCGTTCAGAGAAGCCGCTCTGAAGACTTTTAACAAACTGATGAAACTACCGTCCACTCGGCGCGCGCTCCTTCTTCTTCCTGTTTAAACTTTCTGTGTGTGTGTGTGTGTGTGTCTGTGTGTGTGCTTAAACTCAGATATAAGGCACTTTGAAAATTTGTTCAAAATTGAACTTTACAAATAAACTTGAAATTGAACTCGAACACCTCATATCTGCAAAAGGACCCGCTCCTTTGTTGTTTTGCTGAGCGGAGGAACACAGCAGCTATTTTCTCTCATATGTATTTTGGAAGTGATACAGGGGCAAAATGATTGGGTGTCAAAAAAGTGATTCAACAGTGGAACAACAACAACCGAGCTTTTCACCGAGGAGAAAAGGAAAAAACTGAGACGTGCAGGTGTGTGTGTGTGTGTGTTTGCTCTGTTTTGTTTTCCTGCTCTGAGGCTTTATACGTTTTCATCCACCGCTGATCCAGACTCAAGGTGATAAACATGGAAATAAAGACCTGCCTTTGTATGTTTTCATTTCCTGTTTAGAAGCAGCGCAGGTCCTTCTCTGTGAGCGCTCGCACAGCTGAACACCAAGGGCACGTCGCACAATACTACAGCAGCTCAAAGTCTATCTGACATCCTGCTAATGGCTAGAAAACATCCATTATTCACTCAAATTTTAATAAACCTGTAATGGGAGGAGTTTGAAATGAGAAGAACCTTGAGAAGGTCTCACCTTGTTCTGCATTTTCATTTCAAACTGCTGCCTTCAAACTTCAAACTGAAAATTAAAAGTGCAATTAAAAGCAGCAGATGCCGTTAAAGAGAAGCCACCTTTAGGATCTGTAGGCAGACTGCTGCTACTCTGTGTGTGTGTGTGTGAGTGAACACACCTGTCTTACCTGTCGCATCCTTGACTGACGGCTTGACTGAGAGTCTCGCAAACTTTCACTCAAAGCGAAACGAGTGATTTGATGCTTCCGACAGACAGAAACGGCTCAGGGATTCGACAGCCTTCACTTTACTGCGCGTTACGCCGCAGTCCCAAAAGTATGTGGACACCTGAGCAGCACACCTGTGAAAGCGCTTTTAAATAAAGAGTAGAATCCCAGTGGAATAAAATAAGAACCCGAAAAACTGCCACAAAAATTCATATGTTAGGAAAATTATTGTGACATCTGTGAAACAACTGAAGGAAAAAGTAAAAACAATAATGCTGTCAGTCAAATTAAGCACAGCTTTGTTTACTTTGTGTTGTTTTTTTCTTTATCTTTTTGGTAACTTTGGCAGGATGAGCACGAAGACTTGACGGGCCGGTGAAACACACACACACACACGCGCACACACACACACACACACACACACACACACACACACACACCGCTTCCAGGTCTGAAGGAAGGAGTAGCTTTAATCTGCATTCTTTTTAATGGCCACCAGGGGGCATAGAAATGGAAACAACAGCCAAGAACACAGCAGCACAGTGTAGCGATCACATGGTTAACACACCTACGTAGCATTAAAGACACAAATCTTTTAGTTTTTGCTGTTTTCTAAAATTTCTAAAACTTCTAATCTAAAAAAAACCAACATCTTTATTGCCTATGAATTTTATGATGTCAAACTGTGTCCGTTCTTTGCAAACAGATAAAGAGTCGCTTGTAAATCATGAAACTTTTGATAAAAACCTAGCATCACAGGCTAACGTTAGCGTCACTGAGGTTTGCTAAGCTTTGCTAGCTGATCCATGTCAGAAAGTGATTTCTGAATTTTGCGTGTTTTTAAAAGATTTATGAACGCATTTTATATAAAGTGAAGAAATGATTTGTTTTGCAAGCATCTGTAAGTAATCCAGTACCTTTTGGTAACTTAAAATATCTTTAAATATGTTTATCGTGATGTCGTATTTGTTGCAATCTGCTGCCCTCGTAGTCGGACGTCGCTTGAAAAAGACATTTTTAATCTCAGTGACACGTTTTAGCCGGATAAATAAAGGATATATGAAAGTACCACAAACTGACTGGAACTTCTACTCTGTGACAGAAATCTTCTTTCTGGCTCAGAAAGACTCTTCATCAGAGGTATGTTTGACAGATCATAGACCCACAGCTAAACAGGGTTCAGTTTACTGCACTTTACACTATAAATGACATTTTTCAGAGAAGTGAAGTTAAGCTAACAAACACAGGAAAGCCCCGCTCGCTGCTTTTTAAGGTCTTGTTAAAAACTACCAACATTTCATATGATTAAAGCGCTGTAGGAGCACACATACACTGTGTACACGTGTAGCTGAGGAAAGCACACCTTGAACCTGGGATGTACAATAACCAACCACACGAGCTCGCACAGACACGCAGTCACGACTCACAAAGTGTGTGAGCCGTGACTACTACAGTGCACTGAGGAGGAGAGACGTTTTCTTAAGGTGAATTAATGAATTCAACACCCACTGGAGTCACTAATTGGCGCTAATTAGAGTCACTGAACTGGACCTCTCCGCTGTGTTTGTGCTCCAGTTTTCTGAGTAAAAATGGTATTTTATTAGTCACTTAGCACTAATTAGCAGGTATCTGTGTGATGCACCCCAACAGTCTGTGGATGCAGTTGGGTGGAAGTGTGTAACCTGTGCATTCAGACACATTCGATCACAAAACTGCTCCTCGTGACGCAGACCCGAATGGTCCGTGGATGAACCTCAGCCTGATTCCTTCCCCACATCTTTATAGTCGGGCTTTTTACGTGGCGGTGTAATGCAGTCGCCGCCCCGCAGTAACACTGTATTAAATAAAAAATAACATCCCGATGGAGAGACGGGCAGGCGGAGAGACAGCCGGTTCATTTCCAGTGTCCAGCTGAGCAGCAGCCGCTCTGTCTTCCAGCTCCTCTCACATTATTTTATGGCACTCGGCTCAGCGGAGAGCAGAAAGCCTCTGAGCCAAACTGTACCTACTGCTGGATGAATTTCCAGCTCTGAAAATATTACATTTCCTTTGTGCAGAGATGGAAATCAGTATTCTAACCCAAAGCAAAAATATGATTAATTGCTCCCTGCCCGAGTCCAGGCATGAGGGTAATAAGCCCGACTGGAGGAGTTTCTCTTTTCAATTCAGCACTGCTTCCGTATGTGCAAATACATTTTTTAATGCATGCAGTACATTAGAAATATCCACAGAAAATTGAATTTAGATAGTTACATGTGTAAGTACCAAACTCATTTCAGATGAGGCTAAATGAGATCAGAAAGAAAAGGGAAAGAGTGTGCAGCTCTTTGATACCGCGAACAAACAGCAGCGCTGAAAGATCTCATTTTTCTTTTTTACGCACAGGCTCAAATGCCGAAGTCAGGGAATCTTTTCATTAGCTTTGGCCTGAGACGCACGCTGAAATAAATGCACCTTTTTTCACTGTAATGCATGTTAAATATTTCAGAGATTTCCAGATCCTTTCACAGAGAGCGAGAGAGGAGGGTGGCGGCGGAGGAACGAGGAGCGGCGCGTCGAAAAAGAAAAGAAAATGCTGAGGCGAGAGGTTGATGTGCTCCACTGAATATTTTTCTCATTGTGTTATCAGAAAGCAGATAATGTGTCGGTGTGTTTGGCTGTCAGTGAAGCCACAGAGCTGCGTGTTCGGGCCTCCCGCAGGCAGATTACACTGAAGGAAGCGGCGCTCTGACACGGCAGCCGCTTTGGGTCAATGGAAGGAAACATCTGATGACGCCGTCTGTGAGCTGGGAGTTTGCCGCTTAAAACAGTCGATTTCGCTCGCCTTCCAGTATCTGAGTCGGTCTCCGGGAGCAGCTTATTATTAACCGGAGGACTCATCTTTGAGCTCAGGCAGGTTAAACTCTAAGCCCAAATACTCAAAGTAAATAAACAGTAAACTTAATATTCTCACAAATTCCTGTTTGAGTTATTTACACTCTAATTATTTTGCAACTGGGGTCCCTGGATGCACCGGTGCGTCAAGATGCCAAAAGCCAATTATACCCTGGACCTCAGAGGGTTATTAAGTAAAAACTATTTCTATTTTATTTATTTAACCTTTATTTAACCAGAAAGATCCCATAGAGATGAAAAAAAAAATCTTTTTCAAGGGAGACCTGGCGATTTAACTGACTAAAAAGACTGAAATACTTTTTTAAACATCTCTGTTTGTGTTTCTCACACCTACAATAATTCTTTCATATCGCCTTTAAAATTCTTTATTTTAACATGTCTTGAACATTAACATTAAAATACTGCTGAAATAAGGGAAATTTTAAGTCGAGGCCACTGAGACGATCGGCTACTTTAGTTTCATCAAGTTCATGTTTTTGAGTTTTCCAAAGTCCTGACTTTTATTTTAAGAATGATTATGAAAGTGAAGAATAAGTACAGAGATTTACAAAACTGGAAACTTTAAGTTCATTAACATAAAAAATTAAAGCAACCGGTTGCCTTAATTTTTTATGTTCCGCCAACTTCTTCAGGTTTACAGAGCAGGACAGATAAAAAGTCCATTGTTCTATTGCAATGAATACTTTTTCAGTCACTTTATGTAAAAAGAAGTTTTTTCCGCCATATTCACCATCACTTTCCCGCCAAAGCATCGTTTTGAACTTACCTTGGGTTTTTTTCTTCTTTGAATATGTATGCATACAAAAGATTGGTGTCTTTGGTGGGATTGTGCATTTGTTCTATGATTATGTATAGATATAAAAGATCTTTTGGTGGGATTGTGCACTAAAAAAATAATTCAGATTTTAACTTGATTACATGAAATCTTTTATAAAATGTGACATTTATGTATTTAGTAAGTGAAATTTACGTGATTGGTATACATTCAGTTTATATCAAACACATGTTCTTTGATGATTAATTACTTGAACTTTAACTCTATAATGTCCTTTGCATCATATTTGATACATGAGTTTCTGAGACCTCTATCTCATCAACATGATCAATACTTGCCATAATTTCAAAATGTTATAGAAAAAACTCTCTTTTGTGTCTAAAATTAACATTGTTGTTAACAACAAGTTGCTGAAAACAACCAATGTATCAAATGCGATACAAAATATATAATAATGTATAATAAAAATATATTATACACAACATGACACACCAAAAAAACAATGTGGATTTTGTTATAAGGGTTAATAAACATCTCGGTTCCAAAAAATCTGAAGTTTTGACGAGTTGGGTGTTACAGGGTTAAAAAAATTTTAATTATATTTTCATATATTTTACAGAAAATTACTGCTTCACGTTTACTGGAGGCAGAATTATTTTTGAGTGTGTTATCTACCTCAAAGCTTCTGCACCAGGTAGTGGAAAATTACCATCAAATTAAAGCATATAATGTGAAAAACTATACATTTTATGATTAAACCTTTGTTGCTGAGCTTCTCGTCATTTTGCAATAAAATCTCTGACCTGGTGCAACTAATGTCACTGTTCCTGCAGGAATTTCTGACATGATGTTTTAAACCTATGGGTTTCTGCCTAGACTCCAAACATAAGTAGTTACTTTGAATTTTTTTGTATGTAGATGACAACAGATCTACTGTTTTCTCTGATTTATTACAGTTAATCGCCACTGGATTGTTAACAGATTGCATTGTAATTACCAGCTTGTCCCCACCAATCGCAGACTGATAGCTGTCTCCTGTCTTGATGCTGCAGTCAGTCCCCGACTTTGAAGCAACCATTTCAAAAGCAATGAGAGTTTTTTGTAAGTTTGCAATAATTTTGGACGTGCTCTGGTCTCCAGCTGCTGTTTCGCTTCATGACAGCACATGAGGGGAAACATTTTATGTGAGCACAAAATATTAGGCATGTTTTGTCATGCTAAAGCATTCAGTGTTTATTGATCATTTTCGTTTAACATCATATTAGGTTGTCATCGCTGTGACACCACGAGTGCAGTGAGTTGATGGCTGTTGTGTAAACATGAAGACAACTTCAGACTGTCTCTGCTCTCAGACTGCCTCCTGGCAAATAATTGTTGTAATATAAGAATAAAATAAGAAGACTGAAGTGTTTACTCAGAGGGATGCAATGTTTAAAATATGAAAACTAATGCATTGCAAACTTGTTCCGACCATTTGTAAGATTTTATTTTTGTGCTTTGGGTTTGGGTTTTATTTTTCATCCTGCAGACCGTCTACATATTTATAAATGGAAAACTTTTTTCTCTGCATTTGAAAGAGAAGCTGGAAGCTCCTGGATATCAGCCATCAGGCCAGCTCTCGGTGCAGCGCTGGATTATTCACACATTCGACCTCCAACCCAGAACAACAACAAACAGCTCAGCACTCGGCGCTCACTCCGCCCGGCGCTCGGCAGATTGGACGATTACGGGTCATGACACCGAAGGTTCGGCAGCAACGTTCATCTCCCATTTCCTCTGAGGTCAGAAATAGACTCCTCCGTCTCAGTTATTCCTCCCATATCCAGAATATTTGACATTTCCCTCTCACACATTCTCTCTCTTTCTTTAGAATTACTTTTTATCATATAGTAAAGAGCATGGAGTGACCTGAGTGGCTGAAAGCAGAGAAAAATAACACCTACGGGGTAAAACTGAAGGTTTCTTTATATTTACTGTGAAAGATTATCTGTCTTTTCATTCTGAATGTGAATGACTGAGAAACGTGGCCTGTTTGTGTTGTACAAAAATGTTTCAGTGTGTAGTCACATAGTGGTTCACTGTCTTCTAAAGAGATCTTATAAAAGTAAGTTCCTCTATTACTTAATGACCAAAATATCCAGTTTACGGGAGTTTAAAGGTTAAATGAGGAGTGGATGATGATGAAAGGGAGGAAGTGGGTGCGTGTGGCGGTCGCCTGATTAGGAACATCTTATTGTTGGTGGGTGGGGATGAAGCGGAGACCATCTCACGTCGTGTTTTTGCCACAGTTGATTACAGACTAAAAAAAGTGGCTAAAAATGAAGAAGAAAAGAAGGAAGAAAGGATATTATTGAGGTCCCCTTCAAGCTGCCAAAATACCTCCACCTCATTCTCAGTCCCAGCTGGTCAAATATACACTCAAAGTAGACGAAGCTGGTTTTACAGAAGAGGGGCCTGAAAACTGAAGGCTCTGCCTCCCATTCTACTTTTAAATACTCTTGGAACAACAAGTAAGCCTGCAGTGTGAGAGCCAAGTGCTCTAATGGGGTGATATGGTACTACAAGGTCATTAAGATAAGATGGGGCCTGATTGTTTAAGACCTTGTATGTGAGGAGCAGGATTTTAAATTCTGGATTTAACAGGGAGCCAGTGAAGGGAAGCCAATATAGGAGAAATCTGCTCTCTCTTTCCAGTCCCT
>VOQK01042268.1:0-11854 GCA_015052645.1 Benitochromis conjunctus | reverse complement strand
AATAAAGCTACATCGAGTTTTCAGTTCTTTTTTTTATGTTAGATTGAACTTATGAACTGATGGGTTCACAATGAGCCTGTGTGGCTATTTTTGAGTTCAGCTGAAAGACGGTTGTGTAAACATGCACCTCAAATAGGCCCAGGGGCACCTTTTCTGTCTCTGGTCCTCCTGACTGGGTGATCCGGCTGTGAACATACTAGTGTAGCTTTCTGCTTCTTTCTGTGTTTTTGAGCTATTAAATCAAAGTGATTCCAGATTTTAATAGAGACACCGTGGTTGAATCGCATTGCATCTAGATAATGAACCTGGTAGAGCTGTCACTGGGTTTCCCAGGAACCAGTGAGAGACAGGTGAGAGTTTATGGCTGTGGCTGACATATCTGGCATTGCTCCTGCACATATTAAAGACTTATTCTTAGATTCGTAGTGCCATGTTGCAGGCTTCATTAGTGTGGGGCAAAATAAGGACGTCCCTCACATCTTGCTCGAGCTCCTTCTGTGCCGCTGTCTGCCTTCCGTGATTTCACAGACTCATTTGCACTCACAGTTGTGTAATTTCCTCCAGTAATATGCATTTAAATATGCTTTGTAAGTGTCAACACAGAAGCGCAAACACACATGCTAATAAAAGCTTCGCTTGTGAAGACTGACATGCATACTGTGCATTACATACTGAAGACATTCTGCTGATGTTACTGATAGATAGCGTAGCCAGTTTTTCTCACCAAATTAGAGGCTGGATTGCTTAGCGCGGCGTGAACAAGGAGCCAATCGGATCCTGTCTGGCTAACCTTCCGGGAACAAGCCAAGGAAGTGGCTTTGTAGTGAGGCAGGAAGTGAGTCATCGCTGTTGCTAGGCTAAATATAGCTTTAGTGGCACTAGAAGGAGGTGTAATGGGCTCTCCAGACGTCACAATTGTTATCAATGGGAGTTTTGCTGGTGAACGAGGGATAGTTGCGTGCTCGGATTGGTAGAAGAGAAAGGCACACAGAGATAGGGTGCTAAGGAGTGAACACGATGCCGGTGACAGATGAGTGTGTAAAATGAAGCTATACTCACCCCTGTGTGTGCCCGTCCATTTGTCTTCCAGTAGTCAAGGCCCTGTACTTCACTCTGTGTATGTGTCCAGTCATCTGAGTGTGAACAGGAGAGAGCTGTCAGGACAAGGCAGGACACCGAGCTGACAGAAGTGTACCGCACAGTCTGTCTGGAGGCTCTTCACAGGCCCAGCTCACTCATTGTGCTTTGCAGACCTGCAGGGAGCCAGCGCCTAAGCTGCATGTTGGGCAGCAGCGCTAACAGATGGGGGAGAGGAGGCAAAAGGAATACAGACACCGAGTCCCCCACTCAGATAGGAGGGAGAAAGGAAAGCGAGGAATAATTGAATTAAAATGTAATTTAAAAGCTCAGATTTTTTTGATTTCTTTTTACTCAAAGAGGGATGTCTCGTGAGTGTCTGTGCGGATACTGTTCAATACCAGTCAGTGCTACATGATTACATGTAGCAGTATGCACTCACCGCCCACTGATCCTCTCATAGATGTCGTGATGAGGGAACACATAAGATATATAGCTTTGCAGATGCAGTTGCAGCGTGGTGACACAGCTGTGAGTGGGTGACGGGTTGCTGTTATCAGAAATGCAGTTTATCACAGTATTACAGAAGGCACACCCATGTGAAGTCCATTTACACGTTATCAGACATTTATGCTGGAAACGAGTGAAGGAGCCTTCTGCTAGGTATAAACAAAGAACGCACATAACTTATATTTTGGAGGCGAGTCAGTTGTGTTGCAAAGATGTAAGACTGTATCAGCAAATCCCTTGAAAGAAAAGCAACCCATTAATAAAACGACGGCTAGGTTTAGCTTCTCGCTCTGCTCCATATACCTCAGCTGTATTTAAAACACATCAGTGAGCTACACTGTTGCACGGCTGCCACGTTTCTTCACTACAACATGGTCTGTGTAGTTTATTTTGGGTTAGTCCCCACTCACCATTTTGGTGCTATGAATACTTACTAGAGCACCAAATGTGTATCAATACCCTGGTGAGAGTAGTCCCGTCCACTAAAACTCAGCTCGCTCTAGTTTGAGCAATATTGGATCAAATCTGCTCTGTCCAGTGTTTTGGGCATTTTTCATAAGACCACAATGTGTAATTAATTGCCTCTTGAATGATTTATGCAGTTGGGAGGGAAGTCGAAGTGTTAAGAGTGACAGCAGAACTGTGGTTGTGCTTATATTTTGTAGAGGATGGTTGAAAAATGTATTAATTAATTCTAAAGGTTTGTCCTTTTAGAAAAGTTCTCAGTTTATTACATTGTTACTACTTCTGGTATTATTCTGGTGTTACTGGTTTTATTGTTAGCATTAAATGCTTAGAAGAAGACACTTCCTCTGATGATGGACATTTTCCAAATAACACCACTAATCACTCAGTGCTGATTTATTCACATCACCCAGCCCCTTAACACGGGCATAGTGTTTTATGCAGAGGCCTCTGCTTGTTCTTCCTAGCATGCAATCAGAGTCTGAGCAGGCTAGCTGTGAATGCATCACCAATGCATTTGTGAGTAACCTCCCCTCATGAATTTATAAAGTGTTTCTTAACTCTTGCATTTTAGCCCTTTTTTTTTAATGATTTATAGTCTCAAGCTTGAGTTCCTCAAGAAATTGCAATGTTTCACTTTGGGTTCACTCGGGCCATATTTAAAGGAAATGGGAAGTCTTAGAATAATTGGGTGGAGAACCCCTCAGATACAGCATCCTTTCATGGTCAGTGCACTCCAGAGTTCAACGTATACAACTCCGCCCTCCGACACTGGCCCCGTCCAACCAGGAAACAAGGAAATGATATCATTGTCTGCGGCCACTGTCGGGGCACCGGCCGTTATGACGCGCGGTTGTGTGCTTCCTGCCCTCAGGGAGAGATACAATGGATTCCCAGTTAGGCTGCAAGAAAGCATCAATTACATCAGCATGAATACGGCTTCTTTCTTAGGAAAAGATGCGTCACAGCTACGAGGAGATAGACAGGATAATAGGATGGGGGATGCATATTTTAGATCATAAGTTTTGAGTTAAAGTCATAATTTTTCCAAGATTGTGTTGTTTTACTTAACATTTTTAGATTACAAGTATCTTTTCTGTACAGTTTGCATGCTTTCTGTCAGTGTAACCATGTTTTTTCTTTTCTTTTTCTTTTTTTTGCTTCTCACCGACAGAAAGATGAAGTGTATCTGAATTTGGTTCTGGACTACGTTCCCGAGACCGTCTACAGAGTGGCCAGACACTACAGCCGAGCCAAACAGACTCTGCCTATGGTTTATGTGAAGGTAAAAGCTCCGTCTGTCTGTTTAACAAGACTGAGAAAGACTCAATTTAAAAGAACTTGACGAGCATGTTTCCAAGCTCATAGTTTTTATTCTTGGAGTCTACTACAGTTGGTGGAGCCCCTTGGTTTAACCACTGACTGAAACAGTTCCCTTTAGCAAGCCTTCCTTTAATCCTTCTGATTGGCATCTCTTTGTAAACAGAAGGTTAAAAAACGAAGCATGGGGCGATGTACTATGAGATGACCGTCTTACAATTTTGAAACGACGACCAAAATTACAAACGTCCACAATAGTTACTCGAATATCCCTGGTAATTCTTAGTTACAGCAACTTAGTTAAATCTTAGTTGGTCTGGTAAAAGCTGCAAGTGTTAAAAACTATAAGTATATCAGAATAACGGGGTGTGGGGGTTTTTGTGCGTTAATCAGTCGTGATAAATTTAGGCTTGGAAACTTTTTCTACTTTTAATATGAGGTCCACTTTAACCACACAAGCCCACATTATGTGTCCTGTATTGTCACATTTCTTAAAGTATATACTTTCCCTTGTTGATTATGGGGCGTTTCATCCAGCATCATAAGATCCAAACACATTTCACTGAGCTGTGTTATCAGCTTGCTTTTCATAAAAGCCAATTTATCATATTTCGAGGGAGTTTCACTGCTAAACACTAAATATAAACAGTTTAACAAATTAAATTTTGTTTCTTTACATATCCCATATATTTTTTTTCTCTCTAGATGCCTTTTACTAACTTTTTAACTTTGTGTTTTGTATAGATCATGTAAAAGACAAAAATCACTGAAAACTCCTCTCTTTAGTCTGATTTCTTTTTCCACAATGTGAAACTTTGCAGCCTTGTTAGTTTGCATCGTGTGTGCACAAACAAGATGTTACTTTTTAGGACTTACTTAGATGACAGATGTGCGAAACAAATTGGGAATAATTAGCAGAGGCAAAAAACTGAAGGACTTTTCTGTATCAATGAAGCAATTAAAAATAAAACACCTACTGTTTACTACACCTGCTGCTCCACAGAAATGTGCTCAGTTCCTGTTTGAAAGTAAATACACCATTGTAATATCAATTAGGATTAAACAACGAGTTCACTGTGTTAACAAGTAAAGCGTTTTTTGATCTTCTTTGTAAGAAGACATTGACCTGAGGCGGCAAATTTGAAACAGCAAATTAATTTGGATTTAAAATTTGCTTTAGTTTTAAAACGCGTGTGTCTGTAAAGGACTGGTATTGGGGGAAAAAAACTCTTCATTTACTTCATTTTATCTCTACAAAAGCTGGGTGACAAAGAAACAGTGTGTGAAACTGGAGACTAACTCTTCTCTGGAGCTGAAATACAGCCAAGAGTTTCTATATTTTAATGCTGTAATGGAAGCTGAGTTTGCAGTTTCTCTAACCTTTGTGTGTGTTTGTGCGTTTTCCTGTGTAGTTGTATATGTACCAGCTCTTCAGGAGCCTGGCCTACATTCACTCGTTTGGTATCTGCCATCGGGACATCAAACCCCAGAATCTGCTGCTGGATCCAGAGACGGCTGTTCTCAAGCTCTGTGACTTTGGCAGGTGAGGGACAGTCGTCTTTTACATTGATCTGTTTTTTTTTCTCCTTGGCATTTACAAAAGAGTGCCAGATGTTCACATTGGTACTGCTGTGATGTCTAATAAGCACCCGGTTAGCTTAGCTTAGCATGGACAGTGGAAATGAAGGAATGGGTCTTCTGGATCTGTGTAGAGGCCTTCTGAAACCTTTAAGTAACACGGCTCATCCTCAGTCTTTGGCAGTGTCCTGAAGACAGCAAATCACACAGTGTAACTATGCACAGCCAAGAAAAAGGGCCACACAAAGCCCCTGTGACACTGCTGTATATCATTCTTAAGCAAACGAGACTGACCCCTGTTTACACCTCTTCTCTTATAGCTTCATAAGACTTTATATTTATGACCATGAGAATGAAATCAGTCTCCAGCTCTAAACATACCCAGTCAGTTTGTTTCCCCAAATGTTACTCTCTTCCTTTTGATAAGTTTCCGCCATAAGCTGGCCAAAAAAAAACAAAAAACAGTCACCGTCTGGATTGAACTGAGAAAATAGGTAAGAGGTAATGAGTCTAGGTTTACTGTTCCTGGGAGATGAGCACACTGTACCCCTGAAGAGAGGTAGATAAAAGTGATGCACCCATCATCACTGTCATCATGCCCTGTACCTACCCTACAAGCCTGTGGAAGCAGTGTTATGATCTGGGGTTGCTTCGGTTGCTCAGGTCTAGGTTCAGCAACATTATCTGCCCAAACATGAGGTCAGCGGCTACCTGAATATGCTTAATAATCAGGTTTTTCCATTAATGGATTTTTTTTTTCTTGTTTAATGGAACGGGCATATTCCAAGATGACAGAGTCAGGATTCACTGGGTTTAAATGGTGAAAGAGTTAGGGAGCACGAGACATCCTTTTCACACCACCACAGAGTCCAGACTTAATCTCCATTGAGAAGCTTTGGGATGTGCTGTAGAAGACCGACTGTTTCATCATCAGTACAATATGTTAGTGGAAAAACACGAACCCACCTCTGGAGTGAAAATGTCCTAATAAATGTTGCGTAAACGTATCAAAACAATGCCACGGAGACTGCAACGCCTTCATTAAAGCTAAATCCAGCAACATAATAATGTGTGACTGTTTTTGCCCAGGCAGAGTATACGGGCTCTATAAAGTGTGCAAAAGTCAAACTGAGACAAACTCACCATGCGTTGTTGAACACAGATCATTTATTTATTTTTCATTCGTTAACATTATTGCTGATTATATTTGTAGCGGAACTGTAGAAATCTTCCTTTTAGCGGTGTGTTTGATTATCACACGTGTAAATCCTCAGTACAGGGTGTTCCTTCAGGCTCATTTTTTTCCCTTTTTTGAAGTATGCAGATGGTTTGTGATGATGATTATTTGCTATGATTTTGTGTGCAGTGCTAAGCAGCTGGTCCGCGGAGAACCTAACGTGTCCTACATCTGCTCTCGCTACTATCGAGCCCCTGAGCTGATCTTTGGTGCCACTGACTACACTTCCAGCATAGGTAGGCTAACTGGAGCAGTAACTCTAGCTGCCTGACACATGTACATTCAGCAGGAAATTATGTGATTGTATGTTACTCATGATAGCCTAAGTAAATGATAAATGGACTGTTTCTTATATAGAGCTTTTCTACTCTGGCTGAGCACTCAAAGCAGTTTACAAGCTTCTTTACAGCAGAATAGAAACACAAGTCGTCATTGCTCCTCTTCTGCTTTTACATTCGGACTCCTGCCTTGTCCTTTAGATGTGTGGTCAGCCGGCTGTGTACTGGCAGAGCTTCTCTTAGGACAGCCGATCTTCCCTGGTGACAGTGGAGTGGACCAGTTGGTGGAAATTATCAAGGTAATGACCGTACTAACCCACAAGTTGTAAAGTATTCCAACATTCCCAAACAAATACCGCTTCAAGTTGGATGTAATATTACTCGGGCTAATTGCTCCACTTGTGTGTTTCAGGTTCTCGGTACCCCGACCCGAGAGCAGATCCGTGAGATGAACCCCAACTACACTGAATTCAAATTCCCCCAGATCAAGGCACATCCTTGGACTAAGGTGAGTCAACAGGTACAGGAGCCCTTTTACTTCTTTAAGATCCACCGCAAAAGCATTCTGCCATTCCTGTTTTGCCTGCATGCTTCGCAACCATCCAACATCATCATCTTCATCTAACAGACCTGCATGTGGAATAATTACTGCCATACTTGCACTGAGACTAAGGAATAAAAGATGCAAAGAATTTGCATTTACCGAAAATTTACCAAACCTTCTCACACTAACCTAGCCCAGACTGAGATTATGGAATGGGCAGCTCTCAGGCCCGGATGCTCAGAGCAGATGCCCTGGCTGGTAGCTAGCAATAATGTGCGGAAGTGCAAATCAAATATCGAGTACCAGGCAATGAATCTGAGGCGTGGTGTAGTTTTTTAATCACATGTTTCAAACTCGGCACAATGGGAATGAACCTGTGTTCCCGAATCTGCCATGCAGTTGTGTGATTTCTTGGTGCTGTTGCTGCAAAAGATGCTTTTGTTTTAATGTTAAGTAAGAGTCCCGACCAAACCAGGTCAGCCAAACAACTGGCGTCCTTAAGTAAGAGAATTGTTTTTTTTATTTCTGTAATTTTGAATAAGTCGGTCCTGAATTTTATATTGAATTTATATCTCCTGTTGGTTTTTAAGTTTTTTCCAGTCCCAATAATTATTTGAACAAAGGAAAAAATATCAAACTTTACAAGAGCAAGACACGACACTCAATGAATCCTGAAAGGATATCTCTGGGAGAAGGATGCAACACCACAGACGCTGGTAGAACTCTACACTTTAAGCACTTGGTACCGGATCTGACTGGTGATTCAGCACTTGCAGTTTTAAAGTGCCAGTTACTGCTGAAATGAAAGTTGACTTAGATGATGCTTCAGAATAACTGAAGCATATCATCACGACTGCCGAGTTGCAAGACTTGCTTCTGGGAGGAGTTTGAAAACGACAAGCTGAAAACAATCACTCTCTTTGTTCTTGACCACCACAACGTCTGCGCCCATTATCAGCAGCGTCTGAGCTTTGGCTCAAAGCAAATATAAGACCTGCTTGATGGTTTTGAGTGGACTGATGTTAAACCTGTGCTTATCCTGCTTCAGTCAGTTACTTCATCAACCTGCCGCGCCACTTCCCAACATCACTGTCGTCTCGTTGCTTACTTTAAGTCCTTTTGAGAACTCAACAGGTGGTAAAATCAAGAAGACAGTCTCTCTTTCTCAGCTAAGCACAGCTTTTCTATTTGAAAATGCAATTAGCCAATCAGGAGGGAGCGAGGCTACCGGGCCCTCCTGTTCACCTCCGACGTGCCTCGCTGTGGTCGCTCTCTGCAGCTGCATCTCATTTGCTACTCGCTGCTACAGCAGTCGTATGCTTCCACAGATTCATTCATAGCATGCCATAAAAAATGCATTCGACAAAGTGCATTAGCTTTTATAGGATATCAGTAAAGATTCATTTTTCATCCGGTCATATGCGCTTTGTGTGTGTGTGTGTTGTATGTGTTGTATATGCGTGTGTGCTAATAATACTGAAATGTCTCTTTTCTTTGGAAACTCGTGATGTTCTCATTGTTGATTCGAATTGACGTTCAGGTGTTCCGGCCACGTACGCCTCCGGAGGCCATCGCCTTGTGCTCCCGCCTGCTGGAGTACACGCCCACGGCCCGCCTAACACCCCTGGAGGCATGCGCACACTCCTTCTTCGACGAGCTGCGCGACCCCAGCGTCAAACTGCCCAACGGGAGAGAGAAGCCCTCGCTCTTCAACTTCACTACCCAGGGTACGCGCATTCACAAAGCGTTCCTCGGAAGAGAAACCACTAATTAAAAAGAAACGTATCCCATAGTCCCATTTGCATTTTAAATACAGTTTAAAACAAATATTAAAATAACAATTTCAGGGGGATGTTTTTTGGTCCCATTTTGAATAATTCGCATAAAATAGTCACATAACTTTATTTTAGATACTCCAATCTAACAGATATTTTTTAGAAGAATATAAAGTACATTTAAATTATTTGTTTGCCTTTGTCTCGGACATATCGATTATCTCGTATTCACAGTAGCATTTACACGTAACTAAATGTAAGCGCCACTTTTATTTCTTTATGTTATCGTTGGTCTGCAGGTGGCTTTGTATCATGTGGTAATGCATTGTGTGATCATCTTCTTCTTCTTCTTTTAGAACTATCTAGTAATCCTTCTTTGGCCTCCATACTCATCCCTGCCCACGCCCGCAGCCAGGCTGCCGCCTCTACCCCAACCAATGCATCTGCCACCACAGGTATGAGCCACGCTACCTCCGTCAGACTCTTGTTTTATGTGGTTAGCTGCTCTAAATTTATTACTTTGAAGTACTGGTTGTGGCTTTGCTAACTGCTAATTTGAAAAACAATCTCAGTCCCTAAAGGTCAGTCTCTTTAGTTTCGATTTAAGTTTAGTTTATTAACTTAAGCCAGAAGTTGGTTTGTACTCATGTCTCCAAAACGCTCTGTGAGCACTAAACGCTCCAAACAACAACGCACGCCATTGTTTCGCTAGAGGGCTGACTTTACTTAACATACCACCGTGGTTTGGCAGCTTGTTAGGCTTTTAATTATTAATAAAACAAGATAATTGAGTGATTTATACTTTTAAAATTTGAACCCCCTTGCTTTGTTTGTGCTATAAATTCTTCGCACTATGCTCTATTACGGCAGCGGCTTTTGCCCGACACCATAAGCCCAAACTCACTCCCAGTCATGTGACATGCTTAGCTTACTTCACATGTATTAATTATGTTTACACGTCAAAGAACTGCTAAAAAAGTTTTGTTTTTTGTTGTCGATCCATGGGGTTTCTAATTGTTTTTAAATTGTTTGTTTTCCAATGAAATTTCAAATTCTTCTCATGTATACGTATGTTTAAGCTAAAATAAACCTGTGTAGCATTATCGATTCACATTTGCTGCTTATATTGTTCAGTCTAGTTTTTGTACACAGATTTGTGTCCTTCGCTCTCATTGTGTCTCTGTAACTCTTTTTCTACCTTTATCTCTAAACCAGCTGTTCAACTGAGCACTTCCTCTTCCTGTTCATAGATGGCAGCAGCACAGAGCGAGGTCCCACTACCACCACCGCCTCTGCCTCAGCTTCCAACTCCACCTCCTGAGCCCACAGAGCACCTGCCCCGCCCCGGTCTCAGCCCCAGCCCTCAGCCTCTCCATTGCCCTGGCCAGGGGGTGAGCTCTGCTCAGCTCAGGTCTGCCCTGCTCCTCTTCCCCGGCAGCAGCGGAGCGATGCTGAAGCAGGCCGGGTTCGACAGCTAACCTGACCACAAACCGAGCATCCCCAGTCTGCCTCTCTTACCCCCAAACCTGGCCTCCTCATGAAGCTGTTTGAACTCTTCTCCATCCTACGTCAAAGATGCCTCTCCGTGCCCTCTCAACAGGGAAGTGAAGCGCAGGGCCAGAGGTGTTGCCGACTGTACTGTTGATTTAAAAAGTACACTGTACACGTATACGCAATGCTAGCCTGCTAAGAGGACAATCTGTAGAAAAGTCCTGAGCTGTCCCCCTTTTTTGCCCTCTCTCTATCTGGCCTCCCTCTCCATTGTTCCATTTGACCTCTGACCCCTCCGTCCCCTGGCCAACCCCTCCTCCTTGAAAACAAAAACCCCGCCCCCCTTTTTGGTTCTTTCTGTAGTGCATGGCCTGAGTATGGTAGGATCACCTGTGGGTCACCAAACCCTCTCACATCCACTTCCGCAGACAAGGCATGAGGCTCACGCACGCGTATATACACACACACAGACACACACATCCTCACACACATGGATGCATGATGATCCTGGTGTATGTGGGAAGAAACAGTCCTCTTTGGGAGGACATGTTTGGACAGTGTTGTTTTTTTGTTTTTTTCTTTGCCCGGGTTATTTTTAAAAATGGTTAGCAAGCTGTTTTATTCAACTTTGTTTTTAATTTGTTTTTTGTTTGTTTGTTTGTTTTTTTTGTACTCCTGGGCAGACGTCTTTTGGATTGCCATGTGCGATGGATGTGACATGTATCTGGTCCTGTGTGCTTGTATAATATATACATACAATACAAAACAGACATGCATACATACACAGTTTATATATTACTTTTCCTTATGTATAAAAAGTATATATAGATATATGTATATTAACTACAATGGTTCAGAAATCATTTATGGTGAGCTCATATCTGGCAGAGCAGTGGCAATATTTGCCGCTGCCTAAAGACAATAGAGTTAGATAAGGTGGTGTTTTATTGTTATTTTATTTCTGTTTTTGTTGTTCTCTTCTTTGCTGGAGTGTGGTTAGATTCCAGCAGCCACTTCCCTGTGTCGTCTGTATTAAGGCTGTAGATGGATTTAGGGCATCGCTCTATTCCCTGTCCTTATACCGGCTCTGTCTGTAACAGTGTTTCTGTGACAGTGCAGCGTCTAGACAAACGTGCCCCCCCCCATCTGAATCTCTCTCTTTCTCTTGCTGTTTCTGTGAAGAATTCGAGATTCGTTTTCACGCTCGGCCCGCGGTCTTTGGCGCACCACCGGCTGCCTCATGCGCTGCGACCACCGACCGGAGCGTCCCCGTTTTTTTTGTTTGTTTGTTTGTTTTTTTCCCCTCCACCCCCGCAGCACATAGAGCCACTTGGTACAGTCTGAAGAATCGTCTTATTTACGGGGAATACTCACTACATTTAAACAAAAAAATTAAAAAGATAAAACCAACAAAAAAAAAAAAAATGCAAGAAAACAAAACACACACACACACAAGAAAAATGGAAAGAAAAACTGAATTTGTACATACAGTATAAATGCTCCTCACCAAAATTCTGACTTGTATGACTTGTATGTTGTTGGTTTTTTTTTTTTTTAATGTTGTTATGTTGATTTTTTT